>PISX010004807.1:6507-116182 GCA_004024625.1 Mellivora capensis | reverse complement strand
CCCCCCCCCCCCTTCAAAACTCTCAGGTTGTTTTTCAGAGTCCATAGTCTCTCATGGTTCATCTCCCCCCCAATTTCCCTCAACTCCCTTCTCCTCTCCATCTCCCCATGTCCTCCGTGTTATTTGTTATGCTCCACAAATAAGTGAAACCATATGATAATTGACTCTCTCTGCTTGACTTATTTCACTCAGCATAATCTTTTCCAGTCCCATCCATGTTGCTACAAAAGTCTGGTATTCATCCTTTCTGATGGAGGCATAATACTCCATAGTGTATATGGACCACATCTTCTTTATCCATTCGTCTGTTGAAGGGCATCTTGGTTCTTTCCACAGTTTGGTGACCGTGGCCATTGCTGCTATAAACATTGGGGTACAGATGGCCCATCTTTTCACCACATCTGTATCTTTGGGGTAAATACCCAGTAGCGCAATTGCAGGGTCATAGGGAGGCTCTATTTTTAACTTCTTGAGGAATCTCCACACTGTTCTCCAGAGTGGCTGCACCAACTTGCATTCCCACCAACAGTGTAAGAGGGTTCCCCTTTCTCCACATCCTCTCCAACACATGTTGTTTCCTGTCTTGCTAATTTTGGCCATTCTAACTGGAGTGAGGTGGTATCTCAATGTGGTTTTAATTTGAATCTCCCTGATGGCTAGTGATGATGAACATTTTTTCATGTGTCTGATAGCCATTTGTATGTCTTCATTGGAGAAGTGTCTGTTCATATCTTCTGCCCATTTTTTTATATGATTATCTGTTTTGCGTGTGTTGAGTTTGAGAAGTTCTTTATAGCTCCTGGATATCAACCTTCTGTCTGTACTGTCATTTGCAAATATCTTCTCCCATTCCGTGGGTTGCCTCTTTGTTTTGTTGACTGTCTCCTTTGCTGTGCAGAAGCTTTTGATCTTGATGAAGTCCCAAAGAGTATGTTATTTGATAGACTAGACTTGACAAATTAATTGACTCATAGCCATTCTTACTTAAATTATTTCAGTACCGCTGCTCAAATCCTCCAGTCTTCAAAGCAGTATCCTCATTGGTGCAATCTGAAACCCTTCATGACATTCAGACAGGGTCACATTTTGCTTTAAAAACATAAGTCAAGAGATTTAGAGAAGTGTTACCATGGAGTTCACAGGGGTTCATCCTACCTGCTCTAAAGGCAGTAGTGAATCTAAGAACTATTAATTTTCTGGAAACCTTGGTGTTAAGGTACCACAGGCCTGTAATGAGGAGGAAGAGATATCACCTATATGGGAAGAGAAAAACTATCCCAGACCTCCTCCACAATATACATCTCATTTGCTAACACTGTGTCACAAGCAAGGGTGGATGGAGAAGGGTTTTCAACTATACACACTGCCACCTTGAAAAAAATGTGATTCCATTTGTAGAAAAGGAAAAGAGTATTTGTTGATTAGGCAACTATCAATATCTGGTTCCCAATCATACTATATGAAGAAACACAAACACTTTCTCAGAATATTCCAGTACCTCCACATGAACTCATTTTTGTCACTTACACATCAAAAGCTATTAGAAAATTCCCTTTTTTCACTTTTTGATTTTGTTGTTTGATTTCTAATTAAAATCTTTGATTCAGACATTTTTACAAAAAAATTTAAAAATTCAAAGAAGGAAAAAGAAGGAAACTAAAAGCATCTAAAAATGTACTTATCATACTGTTGTCTTGTCAGACATAGGGATAAAAATACGACTGTAGCACACACAAAAAAATGATTCAGTAAAAATCTAGGGAAATGTTCCCATATTAAGTAGATAAAAATAATATGCATTTAATTACTTAAGTAATTATTGTGACTTTAGAAGGTATAAAATACTCCCCAACTAATAACATAAAAATCCAATGAATAAAAAAGTAAAATAAGTCAAGTAGCTTTCCCTGTATTATCATCTCTTTGTATATATGCTTCTCACTAAAAAGTAAATAACTTTATGTTTTTTGATAACGTGCAAACTATATGTTATCATAAAATATTTATATTTTATACTAAATCTAAATGGAGTATAAAGAAGGTTTAAAGACAAAAATTAAAGTTTGTCAACAATTCTATCACTTAGCAACAATCATAGACACAGACAACAAAGACAACATTTTCAGGGCTCCTGGGTGGCTCAGTGGATTATGTGTCCGACTCTTGATTTCATTTCAGGTCATGATGTTAGGGTTGTGGATCAAGCCCTGCATTGGGCTCAGAGCTCAGTACAGACTCTGCTTGAGATTCTCCCTCCCTCTCCCTCAATCCCAGGACCCTGGGATCATGACCTGAGCCAAAGGCAGAAGCTTAACTTACTGAACCACCCAGCCACCCCTACTTTTACTTTTGAGTAAGAAATCAATCAGCTTCCTCACCCAAATTCTCTTTTTTGTACAATTATCTGAGAAACATATTTAGAGTTTTCAGACTTTGGAGATATTAGGAGAAGTAAATATTCACTTATTTCTGTGCCTCCATGTCCCTCCTTTCAGTGAAGATCATGAATCACTGGGGTCCTTCATTAATCAGAAAAAAATGAGCCAGATCTTTCCACTCAGAGTGTGGCAAAATTTATTAAATCCCTAATGAATCTGAAATAGAAACCTTGAGAAAAGATTATTGCTGGTTTATAGATTTCATACAAGTCTTATAAGGAAGGTATCCTTCAGGATGTAGAAAGACAAAGAAAATTAGCAGAATTGATTAAAAGGAAAGGTTTCTTGAAGTATATGTCTGCAGGGATGTGTCAATATCAGCTTTCTAAACAGACTTGAAATATGACTAAAACTAACTGGAATTTAAATAAAAACCTGAAAATTTAAAAAAAAAATAAATAAATTTTAAAAATGAAACTCAAATTGACTAAAGAGAATTCCTGTACATACTCTGTCCCTAACTAAATGTTTACTCCCTGTTTCCTCTATATCAAACCCTTCTTAGAAATACCACTACACTATTGTTTCTGTGATTGTTTAGTTTTGTTGTTGTTGTTTATTTGCACATTGATTATTTGGCTCTAGTCAATTTTAACATTGGAGCAAATTCTTAGCACACATGCATGTGTGTGAGTGTGTGTGTGTGATTCATATGAATGCTTAAATCTCCTTGGGTCAGCTATTTATATTGCTGTTTAATTTCACTTATTTCATTTATTCCTAAAAATATTTAGGAACATTTGCTATATACTATGAATATTAGAATAGTCACATTGTTAAGAGTACAGAGTTTGCAGTCAGACATACCGTAACTCACATCCCAAACTCCAACCTTACTCATTCCATGGTTTTCACTCATCTAAGTCTCAATTTCATCCTGCTAAAATGTAATTAACAGTAACTTTTTTACAGAATGTTAATAAAATCAAATAAGATACTATGCATAAAGTAATTAATATAGTTACACCATAATTCAAGGTCATGTTTATTATAATTATTCCTATTACTTTAAAATGAACATTTTATGGGGCACCTGGATGGCTCAGTGCGTTAAAGTCTTTGCCTTCGGCTCCAGTCATGATCCCAGGGTCCTGGGATCAAGCCCTGCATTGGGGGGGGGGTCTCTACTCAGCGGGGAGCCTGCTTCCTCCTCTCTGCCTGCCTCTCTGCCTACTTGTGATCTCTGTCTGTCAAATAAATAAATAAAATCTTTAAAAGAATAAAATAAAATGAACATTTTCTGGGGGCACCTGGGTGGCTCAGTCTACTAAGCCTCTGACTTCAGCTCAGGAGATGATCTCAGTGTCCTGGGATCGAGCCCAGCATCAGGCTCCCTGCTGAGGGGAGAGTCTGCTTCTCCCTCTCTCTCTGCTATTTCTTCTGATTGTGCTCTCTCGCTCACTCTCTCTCAAATAAATAAAATCTTTAAAAAAAATGATCATATTCTGAAATATGCCTTGCTGGGTATATTTGAAATAAGCTAAGTACCTGTCCTCTTTTGGAAATTTACAGGACCTTCCCCATTCAAAAGCTCAGCTGAAGCCTTCCTCGTAAAATAAGAGCTGATTCCCAAAATAAAATTCTGAATCTTTGTGCATTAGTTTCCAGAGGTGCCATAACAAAATAGCACAGACTGAATGAACTGAGCAACAGACATTTCTTGTTTTGGAGGCTGGGAGTTTAAGGTCAAAGAGCCAGCAGGGCTGGTTTCATCTGAGATCTCTGTTCCTTGTCAGATAGACACCTCACTGCCTCTTCACATGGTCATCCCTCTGAAGAGACATCCCTGAAATTTCTTCTTCTTTTAAGATCATCAGTCATTTTAGAGTAGGACCCACCCTAATGGCC
This sequence comes from Mellivora capensis, assembly GCA_004024625.1. NCBI lineage: Eukaryota > Metazoa > Chordata > Mammalia > Carnivora > Mustelidae > Mellivora > Mellivora capensis. The sequence goes on along the minus strand of PISX010004807.1, from coordinate 111,896 downwards.
TCATTTTACCTCAGTCACCCCTTTACAGACCTTCTCTCCAAATATAATTACAACATTAGGAGAAACTGGGTTGAGACTTCAGCATGTGGGAAAAAAAAAATTGGGGGGGCATAATTCAATGCATAAGAGTTAATTTCATTAATTTTCCAATTGGAATTTAATTTGGATCATTTTACTATACTTGGGAAAAATACTTTGTCCACACCCGAGCCTCCCCACCAGGAGCAGTTTTGAGGGGCCTAGGCCTCTTGGGGACCCCTCCTGGTTACCTTCCCTTCAGGCACCCATGCCTCCCTTCCCCTCCTTAGCTGGCTCAGGGGCTTCCACGAGAATGTGGGAGGTTCTTTGGGGCCTTGCCCAGGGACCTAGGACTGCCCAAGCTTCAGGCTGCTCCCTCCTAGGCCCTGACTCCACCAAGCTGTCCTGGTCAGGGCCCCCAGCCTGACTGCCTGCCCTCCCCTCGGGGGTCTGCCTGGCCCAGTCCTGGGTGGAGAGAACTGAAACTGGGGCCTGGCTCAGGACAGGTGGTGGGGCTGGGGCACCCCCATGGACCCCCCCAGTTGGTACCCACCTGGCGGGGGAGGGGCAGCCTTCAAGCCAGTGCTTGGTCTGTGGTCCTGAGGTCCAGGCAGGGCTTTGCCAGGCGCATCCTTATTGTTGAGTTAATAAGAATAACCAGTAACATCCTATGACGCTCACTCTGTTCTAGGCCCATGCTCAGTGACTTACACACATTTTTCATTATGACCCACTCATCTCTCAGATATAGAGTTACTATTAAACTTATGTAAAAATGAGGAAATTGAGGATTTAAGTGTGTTGCCCAAAGTACCCAGATATGAAACACAGACTTGTATGTGAATTCAGTTCTCTCTGTTATGAAAGCCTGAGTGAGCCCTTCAGCTTTCTAGCACTAAAATTGATTCTTTGACAACTTGAGTGTTTCTTCTTTATTATCTATGCCCTGTTTATCATCAATCTATTAACTGACAAACTTGCCTAGTTTATGTTCTAAGTCTTTTGTCCCTTATAAAATGTTAAACTTTCCAGTGAAACTTCTTAGGTGTAACTTTGGGGAATTTTAACCCAAGGGAACTGAAATCATATTAAATAAGAAAATATACCCTTAATGTAACAAACATTTAACACTTTATAACATAAAATTATTTTTGTTTACACCATTTCATTCGATCCTCAAAAAATTCTTTACAAAATATATTTTATAGTTCTCCATTTAAGATAGAAGAAAACTCAGAATCAGAGGATATGTGATTTTCTCAGTGTCATACATCACGTAAAAGCCAGGCATGTGTACTAATCCCCATCAGCAGACCTTTATAAAGAATACCTCTAGTGATCAATTTACCTATACTCATTGGGGCATAACAATTTTTAATGAAAATAATGCTCAACAGACTAGAAGATTGATATGGAGTTGAGGGTATCTCCTCATGATGCAAAAGAACAGTTATTAATCTAGTGCTATGTGGCAGAGTAAGGAATATAGATGACAGGTGCATTTCGTCAGGTTCAGAAAAATTTAAGAGTCTGTCTTTAAAGACATTAATCCCCAGCAAAGAAATCAGTACATCATACCCTCTTACAAATGGGTAACATTAGTAAGGCCAAGTTCTGGCCAAGTTTTTATTGGCTGAACTTCCTTGTTAGTCCTCATTTATTTGACCCACACTCTAATGATCACATGGATTCTAATCTGAAATCCTGGTAACTGAGCCAGTAGCTGCCCCTACTGAAAAAAAGTCCATGTTAATTGAATTGGTTTTACCATCTGTACTTTCAGTGTCAGGAATGCAGCATCCAATGACATAACAGGAAATGTTGCTTTTAAATATTTTTGGCAAATCAGTTTACACGTTTTAGATCTCACTTTGAAGACCAGGTCACACTATAATGAAGCCATCACACTATGATGAAGGGGAAAAAACAAACAAACAAAACTTTTTTTTTTTTTTCATTAATGCAGCCACTCTAGTTTACTTGTCACAATTCTCTAAATTGTGAAGGATATAATGTGTTAATAAAAGTGCTATATTCTAGTACTTAAAAAATATCTATCGGGGCGCCTGGGTGGCTCAGTGGGTTGAGGCCTCTGCTTTCGGCTCAGGTCATGATCCCAGGGTCCTGGGATCGAGCCCCACGTTGGGCTCTCTGCTCGGCAGGGAGCCTGCTTCCTCCTCTCTCTCTGCCTGCCTCTGCCTACTTGTGATCTCTGTCTGTCAGATAAATGAATAAAATCTTTAAAAAAAAAAAAAATCTATCGTAAAAATGATATTAGTACATAAAATGATTTGATTTTAGAAAGTGGGTACTTATAACTGATCAGATAGATTTCTGAAAGGAAAACACAGAAGAATTCTATTCCTAGTGATGTCAAAGTAATGTATGTCATACTAACTCCAGTTAGAACAATTATAAGTCCTGTGTTGTTTTTTAAGATTTTATTTATTTATTTGACAGAGAAAGATGGAGAAAGCACAAGCAAGAGGAGTAGCAATCAAAGGGAGGAGGAGAAGTAAACTTGCCACTGAGCAGGGAACATGATGTGGGGCTCAATCCCAGGACCTGGAGATCATGACCTGAGCCAATGGCCGACATTAACCCACTGAGCCACCCAGGAGCCCTAGAAGAATGGTAAGTTGTTGTTTTGTTTCTTTGTTTTTTTTTTTTTTTTTTAATTGTATTTATTTCTTTGACAGAGAGAGAGACAGCAAGAGCAGGAATACAAACAGAGAGTGGGAGAGGGAAAAGCAGGTTTCCTGCCAAGCAGGGAGCCCGATGTGGGGTTCGATCCCAGGACCCTGAGATCATAGACCCTAACCGAAGGCAGACGCCTAACAAGTGAACCATGAAGTCACCCCAAAAATGTTAAGTTTTGAGTAAAATACAAAAACCTGTATTTGAAGGCACAAAAGAGCAAAATAACCAACAAGTAGAAATTAGAGCAAATCTATCTTTTTTTTTTTAATTTCCTTTTTTTTTCTTAGTTTTATTGAGATATAATTGACATACATCATTATATAAGTCTAGGGTGTCTGGCATGATGGTTTGATTTACAGAGATTGTGAAATGATTACCACAATAGGTGTAGTTAGCATCTACTCATATAGATATAGTATAAAGAAAAGAAAAAAAACAGGTTTTTTACAGTGGTAAGAACTTTTAGGGCAAATTCATCTATTGAAACAGAAAACATATTGGTAAAATTAACACTTATATGAGTTTTTTACTGAGACCACATCACTGTCTACACATTTTATGAGGACTAGAACTCAAACTAAAAACCGAAGTCTCGCTAGGCTTTCAGAGGTCAGAGTCTGAAATCTTAAATTGTCCAGAAGTGGATATGGGGACAGCTAGGAGCCCCAAGTCTGCATACAATTTCCCTCACATCATTGATTGCAACTTGGCTGCGTATGTGTGTGACAAGAATCCAAAAAGACCATTAGATGATACAGGAAGAACAGATGCTGGGTGGCTCAATTAGTTAAGTGTTGGACTCTTAATTTCAGATTATGTCATGATCTCAGGATCATGAAATCTAATATCGACGGGGGCTCAGGGCTGGGGGTAAATCCTGCTTAAGATTCTCCCTCTTCCTTTGCCCTTCCCACCCTCCCCTCCCCTCAAAAAAAGAAGAAAACAGGAGGAGGAAGAAATTTGAAAGATCAGAGAGAAAGTCCAAAAACTGTTCATTGCTAGGGAGGCAGTATTGAAAGTTCAAGCTCCGGGGTGTCTGGATAGCTCAGTTGTTAAGTGACTGCCTTTGGCTCAGGTCATGATCCCAGGGTCCTGGGATGGAGCCTACATCGGGCTCTCTGCTCAGCAGGGAGCCTGCTTCTCCCTCTCCCACTCCCCCTGCTTGTGTTCCTTGTTCTCACTGTCTCTCTGTCAAATAAATAAGTAAAACTTAAAAAAAAAAAAAAGTTCAAGCTCTGCCAAGTAAGAGAATAATAAACAAAATAGGATTTCTATTAAAACCCAAGAATAACTATGCCTTAGGGATAAGGTCCACATACCATGATTAAAGGGAAAACCAAAATAGATACATCATAACACAATCTAAAATCAAGACTCCATAGGTTCAGCATATTCAATAGCAATTTAACTCCCTGGTAAAACCACATTCAACACTCTTTAGAAGAAGATAACAGATTCTAAGTCTTTATAATGCATCATTCAAATATCCTGTATTTAATAGAAAATCAATAGATATGAGAAGTAGCAGGAAAATATGACTCATACTTAAAAGAAAATAAAATCAAAGGAGAGATTCTCTGATATAACATGGCTCAAAATTAACAGCAATGGATTTGATTTATGCAAAAATTTTAAAATAAACCATATGAGAAAGGGGAACCCTCTTACACTGTTGATGGGAATGCAAACTGGTACAGCCACTCTGGAAGACAATATGGAGTTTCCTCAAAAATTTAAAAATAGGATTACCTATGATCCATCAATTGCACTTCTAGGTATTTATCCAAAGGATACAAAACTAATGATTTGAAGAGGCACATGCTTCCCAATGTTTATAGCAGCAATTTCTACAATAGCCAAACTATGGAAAGAGCCCAGATGTCCATCAAGAGATGAATGGGAAAAGAAGAATATTACTCAGCCATCAAAAGAATGAAATCTTGCCATTTGCAATGGCATGGATGGAACTAGAAGGTATTATGTTAAGCGAAATAATTCAATCAGAGAAAGACAAATAACACATGATTTCACTTATATATGGAAATTAAGGAACAAAATAGATAAACACAGGAGAATAGGAGGAAAAATAAAATACGATAAAAACAGAGAAAGGCAAACCATAAGAAACTCTTAACTATAGGCAATAAACTGAGGGTTTCTCAGGGGGAGATGGGGGGAAGGATGGGGTAACTGAGTGATGGGCACTGAGGAGGGCACATGATGTGATGAGCACTGGGTGTTATCTGCAAATAATGAATCACTAAACTCTACCTCTGAAACTAATAATACACTATATGTTAACTAAATTGAATTTAAATAAAAGTTTTTAAAAAATCTAAAACAAATCATTTGAAACAATTATAACCATATGAAAAATCTATGCAGTATCTATAAACTCTTTGGATTACATAATTACAAATGAGGCAATTAAAAGAAAGTATCAGTGAATTTAAAAACAGGCCAACAGAAATTATACAAACCGAAATACAGTGGTGGGAATGGAGGGACATTCTTTTTTAGGATGTTTTATATAAACAAAAGCCAAGAATACTTTACCAATGGATATAACTACCCTACAAAAAATTTTGAAGGAAGTTCTTCAAGCAGAAGATAAATGATACCAGATAGATATTCAGATCTACAAGGAAAATAAAGAGCACTAAAAATTGTAAATATTTGGGTAAATAAGACAACAATATCTTTTCTCTTATTGAATTATTTAAAACCAGTTAAAAACAGAAAACATGGAAGTTAGTTGATTCCATAAGCAAAAATAACTATATCATGGGTTTCGTTACATTTGTGGAAATAAAATACATGATGAAAATACATAAAGGATGTTATCATTTTCTAAGCTAATCATAAAGTGTTATAACAGCATTAAAAACAGACTGTGATAAACTAGGATGATTATTATAATCCCTAAAGAAAACCCCAAGTATATGCTGTTCATAGGAGATGACCCTTAAATGTAAAGATAAAGACCTGTCAAAAGTAAAAGAAGGAAATAGAAGTACCAGGCAATATTTAGTACAAAAATATTGGTATTGCCATATTAATATCAGACAAAGTCAATTTCAGGACAAGGAGTATTACCAGAGATAATGAGAGCCATCTCATAATGTTAAAAGAGTGAATTCATAAAGTACATACAATAATCCCAAATGTGTATGCAGTCCTCAAAATACATGGAAAAAAAACTTGACATAATTAAAAGGAGAAATAAATCAATCCACAAGTCAGGATTTTATTATTTCCTTTCTCAATAATTGATAGAAAAATTACATAAAAGTTTGAAAGTATATGAAAGGTTTAAGCAATGTTAACGCCACGACTAAGCATACGTAGAACAGTCCCTGCAGAATATACATTTGTTAAGTGCACATGTCATGTTCACCAAGCTAGGCCATATGCTGAGTTCGAAGAACAGAGCAATGGTCATGAGCAGAAATGCCAGCAGACTTTCCTTATCATTTTCTGAACTTCTCCTAAATACACACAGTTTTCCAAACCTTCCTTACAGCTTTCTGAGCCTTCCTATAAATACACACCTATATAAAATTGCAATTCTTAAATGCAATGTAAAAACCTCTATTATTCCACCCAAAATATCTGAAATCTCTATTTCTTGCTTTTTTCCCCCTATCTTATTTAGGAGAGTGGGAAAAAAAACCACATTTAATATTCATGGAGTTTCTGAATCTAAGGTTTATAGAGAAGAGTATTTATTTTCAGTAATCATGCTCTCATGTGATAAAAGAGGAAAGACCACCAGTGAGTTTGAAGAATCAGAGAAGATGAAATAGAAGCATAATTGTACCTTAATGAGGTTACATGAACATATCATAGTAAAGGTATATATATTATTTTTACCACTGACTAAAGCTGGCAAATTCCATTTAAAGAACTTTTTGTTCCATTTTTATATGCAAAATAAATTTGTATTCTCCAAAGAAACATATAATGAATGTATATCTAAGGATCAAATCTGTAGAAAAGTCATTTAAAACTCCTACTATAAATTAGACCATTCCAGTCATTACCTGTTGCTTTTCATTTTCTCCACAATAGTTTTGGTTTAAAAAAAAAAACTGTAAAAAGAAAATTGTAAAAAAAAAAAATTTAATTAATTAATTAAAAAAAAAAAAAAAAACACTGTGTTCTCCATGTGTTGAAGGCATTTAAGGCCATCAGGTAGCAAGCAAAAAAGAAATCACTTACCTAATGACTCAGGGTTTTTTTTCTTTATAAATTTCCTCATAAACTGTCTCTAGTTTTGTCCACATCATAAAATAAAAATATAAACTCGAGAAAATTAAGCTGGCTAAATCACATGGGGAAGCACCAGCTGAGAGAAAAGAAGAAGAAACTGGTAGGTTGGTGGCTTTAAAGACTCAGCAGGGAAAATTACCGTGGTAATGAAAAGAATACGGTATGCATACAAAACTTGTGCGTCTCATGACCATTCAGCAAAAACAAAAAGATACTTAAGGAGAGAAAATATTCAAATGTCGTAAACACAAGGGATAGAAAATGTATCCAAAATCACTTACTGTCTCTATGTGATAACTATTATACCAACATATGTAACCCCTCTTCCTTCTTTCTTGTCCCCCATCCAAATTTTGGGTCTTTTGAGTATATTCATTTTCCTCAGAAAGCTGTTCTTTATATATAGATGGATAGATAGATATGAATGGACATGTATGTCTGTGTGTGTACACACATGTGTGTGTGTACACATATGTGTGTGTGTGTGTGTGTGTACACATCTATCTATCTACCTATCTGTCTATCTTAGTGTGAAAGGTAATGAAGCATTACCATGATTAAATATTCTTGCTTTTAGGGGCACCGGCATGGCTCATTCGGTTAAGTGTCCAACTCTTGATTTCAGTTCAGGTCATGATCTCAGGATCCTGGGATGGAGCCTCACATCTGGTTCCACACTCAGTGGGGAGTCTGCTAGAGGTTCTCTTTCCCTTTGCCCCTCCTCCACATACTCACTCATGCACTCCCTCTCTAAAATAAATAAATAAATCTCTAAAAAGCAACAACAACAGATATTCTTCCTTTTAAAGCATCATCTTGCTGCTGATGCCATATTCTAATTATGATTAAATTCATTTTCTTGGTGTTCCAAATCCAATACCCTAATTGTCAAACCATTAGCTCTGCAAGTCGTTACATGTCCAGTCCATCCATTCTCATATTTCCTTTGGTGAGAAATTTCTCATTATCTTTGAGGAACTATTCTCTAGTCTATGAATTCTTCCAGGTAGGTGACTCTTTCTCCCACTGCCATTGCCCCAATAGAATATAAGCCCCAGAAGAGTGGGGATGTTTTCTGTCTTATTCATTGTTGTATCCTTCAGTTAAAATGGTGACGTCTGGGGCACCTGGGTGGCTCAGTCCTTAAGTATCTGCCTTCATCTCAGGTCATGATCCCGGGGTCCTGGGAATGAGCCCCATATTTGGCTTCCTGCTCAGTGGGGAGTCTGCCTGTTCCTTTCCCTCTGCCCTCCTCCCCCAGCTTGTGTGTGCGTGCTCTCTCTCTCACACAAATAAATACATAAAATCTTAAAAAAAAAAAAAAAAAGACAAATGGTGACTGGCACTAGAGAGAGCACAAATAAATGTGTGAATGAAAGAAAAAATGAACCAGCAGAACTCTGTGGCTGCTAAACTCCACACATATCTGTGTAGTTTAGGGGAAGTTCCCTAATCTCTCTTTCCCTTTGTTTCCCTAGCTGTCAAAAAGAGATAGGCAAATCACCTCTCTCATAGGATTATAGACAAGATACAATGAATTGTCCTTGTTATTAAACTCAATTCCTCACTGGTGTTTACTCTGAGTGTTGACTTCATGGTAGACCTTAAAACTTCAGAGCAAAAATGAGGGAAGACTATATGCATGATTTTTATTTCCAGAATATCTGGGATATACAAGGTGTAACAGAAATAAATTTCATGTGTCAATTACATGATCAATAGCACAAACTACTCCTAGGGCCCAAAGGAACCTGACTTAATCTCAAGATCCCTGCCTAGTTCTTGTGAGTTGTCATCAAGCATCTCCAGAAAATGTAAACATTGAATCCAACAACTGCTTACTCTTAAGCTCCAAAACAAGAAAAGCCTGCCTTCTCTCCAGTCTAAGGTGCGCTCAGCGAAGAACAGAGAACAGTAGGACCATTCATTTCCTTCAGGAAATATTTCTGTTTCCAAATTTTCCCTTCTAACCCAATCCCTAGGAGATGGTCTGATCTCTAGAGCCTACTAAAGTGAATGCGAAGAACAATTATTTTCCCCAAATCTAGCTTATTAAATCTTACACAGCACCAAGTATAGAAATCCCCAATAATTCAGTATATTTCAATTATTGGGGAATAAAAAACTTAACTGATGGGTTGGTAGATTTATTTATTTATTTATTTATTTTAAGATTTTTATTTATTTGACAGAGAGAGACACAGCGACCAGGACCCTGGGATCATGACCTGAGCCAAAGGCAGATGCTTAATGACTGAGCCACCCAAGTACCCAGGTTGGTGGATTTAAAAGCTCTGGTAGGAAGACTGACATGAGAATCATACAACATACCCGTGTGACAAATGGTTCTGACAATAATTATTCACCAGAAGAAAAACAAAACAAAATTTAGCCTGATTAGTTGCCCAGCTTAGATATTTAATTGAATCTTAAAATTTTAGTCTAAAATCTTCATTCCAATGTGTAAATTATTTTGTGTTTTCTCCAAGAACAATAAATGATGATAATGACCACTTGCTTTACTTTTGTCAACCTAGAAGACCCAGCCTGGTAAATTTCCCAAAACAAATGGTGTATGTGACAAAAGTAAACAAAATTTCCACCTCCAGGAAATAAAAACTGATAGCAACTTCCTTTGAGGAAGTTCCCTCCAGAAACAACAATAATAATAATGATAATGAATTTTTACCCTTCAACACTGGGCACCTGGAACACTGAAAGCAACTTTTCCTTCCCTATGTTCTTATATTAAAAGCATATTAAGCATACACAGACTTTAGGAGCTATTGAAAACATATCTTGGCCAGAGTGGGTATCCTCTGTGATGAACACTTCTCACTAAGAATCAACTAATTTTTTCACTCAAGAGTCTACTGAAGAAATCATAACGTAGGTGGGGAATCTTGTTAGTCCAAAGAAAACTGATAAAAATATCGTTGGGGGAAAGGAAAGATTTTTTCTTGTTTTGGAGAAGTGGAAAATGGCATTAGATTGAAGTAAGGTCTCAGCTAATGCGTGCAAATAGAGCAGGTGCTCTTTTTACTTCTTGGAACCAGAAGAGGTCTAAACTTGAAAGGGAGGCGTCATGAAGGTTTGAGGGGGGAGTGTTCCTTTGCAGAGGTTAAGTGAAAGTGAAATAAGCTCTAGTTAGAAATTGCTGGCATAAAATGTATTGCTAGAGCTATTAGAAATCATAAGCCACACATCGACCTGGTAAAGCACATCAGGGATTCCTCATGAAGCACAAACCACGAGGATCCTCAGACACAGGGACACTCTGTAAATCCACATGTGTTGACAACCTGACATCAGTGGTGAAAGTCATGTTTTCTAATACTGTTTGAACTACTCAGACGAAATGATGCGGTAATGAGTGAGTATAATTACTGTATGGACAGGAATACTAGTCAGACTCGCATCAGCGCAAGTCAGGTCTTTAGTGAAACATTCAAGAACTTAGCTTCCTGACACATAGAAGAGTATAGTCAGGGAAGGTCACAGTTCTACTCACACAGCAGCCCGGCGCTCCACGCAATGGCAGGTTTCCCAAAACTCTAGCAAATGGGGAAGTTTTCCCTTGAGTTTTCTGAAACATTAAAAAAAAATGGTGTGAAACTTTTACTTTCTTCAATAAAACACCTAAAACTCTTGCGTTCGAAAATGGACCTTCATCATATTTGAACGTTATTCATATAGGAAGAAAAGGAAACGCATCATGTCAACAGAAGGCTAATGCCAGGGGCACTACCTCGAACTTTGTGCTAAAGATTCACAGAGGATGTTCCTTAGAAAGTTTGTACCTTTGTAACAAAGAGCAATAATCCTTTGGGACTCTAGATACTGTAACTTCTCATTTGAAAGATGTGTAACAGCTTTTGAATTGTTCTATTTTAATAAAGCTTCCCCCAGACACATTATCATGACCATATGCTTACACATCAGTAAGATGCTGGCAGGCCAGTGAGTGGCACAGTGGAAAGATTTTCTGAGTGTTCTGGGTGGCAGCCAAAGCCAAGAGAAATGTGACACCCCATAAAGTAACCTGGGTCTCTGTGCTTGGAACTCTCTGGCAGAGGGGTTTCCTAAATCATATTTCTAATTATAAATCAAAAGCTTTTGTCCCCTGTTAAAGGAATGTCCTAAATTGGTGAACAGGTGTGGCAAGCAGATTTGGGAATGGGACAAGGAAGGGGGAGGAGTCGGGCCCTCTGAAATCCTACCACTCAGCAGCTGCTTGCTTCACCTAAATAGAAACTCAGCCCTTTGTGGACACTGAAAACATACTTAGGACTCATGGAGGCATGATCTCATTTTCAGTGTGAGGAAAAAAACCTCTAGAAGAGTAAGAATATTGTTAAATGATTAGTAAGGGTTTTAAAAGCAACCCTGAGAAGCAGTTGTAACCAGCGTGCTATTCTGAACGATAGAGAATGGACCACTGCAGGACAAAGAGAAAGTGTAGCTCACACAAACACATAAGGGTATAGGTCAGAAGTTGGGGCTCTGAGGTCAGTAGCTGGCTCCCTGAAATTGGAAATCCAGTCACCATCTCTCAAGTTTAGCTCCTTACCTGGAAGTGAGATGACTGGAGAATTGCTCTTTCTTTTTTTTCCCCTTCCATTGCATTGAAAACCTATACATTCACTTGAACCACAGAATCAAGATAAAAATAACTTTGCTTATATTTACTCTTTACTTTTAGCCTATATTACTTTCACTTTTACTCTATTCAAACTTAGGGGTCACTTAGCCCCTCTATAATGGTCTTCTAAAGAATAAATACATTTACTTGTCATTGCTTTTACTGAAACCATAAGCATAAATAGCTTTTAAATAACAACAATGAAAAGACAATTAACAGACTACCTCATTATTTTTAACTATAAACTAAAAAAAAAAAAAAACTGATGAGAAGGTTTTTCTCCCTTGAAGTGTTACAAAACCAATATACTAGTATCCGCAATAAAAAGAAATCCAAAGGTTTATAAAATCATGCCTTGGACTGAAGTTGAATGAATGTGTCAATTTAAAATAGAAATAATTGGTCATGGGTATAAGCACTGTATAATATTAGCTTTTTTAGATTACAAGAATTGTTTATGATTTTTGTATGTGTGACATATACTCCTAGGGAAGCCAGAGAGAGTTCCACCACATTCTTTTTGAAAATTAAATAGCAAATGCTGGGGTGCCTGGGTGGCTTAGTCAGTTAACTGTCTGCCTTTGGCTCAGGTTGTGACTCCAGGGTCCTGGGATTGAGCCCCTCATGAGACTTCCCACTCCCTGCTTCCCAACTAGGCAGGAGGCCCGCTTCTCCCTCTCCATCTGCTTGATGTTCTCCGTTTGTGCTCTCTCTCTCTCTCTCTCTTTCCCTCTCTGTGTCAAATAAATAAATAAAATCTTTAAAAAAATAAATAAATAGCAAATGCTTCCTCCTTCCAAACCCAAATTCTTTCTTTATTAAAGATGGCGGTTGTTGACTCTTTTTTTCCTCTACCCCAAATAATGCTGGCTCACCATTATTCTTTACTCTGTGTCATTGTCTTTCTTGTAGCAGAACAAATCCATAGCCTTAAGATAAGCATTGGTTTTCCAGGACTCTTACTATCTTGGCAGAGTGGTCAATGCCACCCGGCTGGAGATCCATTAAATATTCAAACGTCATTTCTGTAGGCAGCAAAAACAATACACATCAATTGCCTTGTTTCATCTTGGAAGGAAAGAGAGTCTCTTACATGTCTTACAAAATGAATAAATTGGATGTATTCCTCCGGATATGAGAAGACAAATTGACAGATGAGGAGCCTGATGGAAATGCACCACCACCAGCCACATTTCACTAATATTGATTCCTATGCTGAGAATGTGGCTCCTAGCAGCCACTCCCAACGCTGTTTCAAACATTGCACAGACCATCTCTGCAGCTGTGTTAATACGGAGTGTTCAAGGCAAGCAAACACAAACTTTAACATCCACCCAGGAGTTGTAAATAGTACACCATTAATGCCCGAACATCTGCTTTGTAAACAACAGCACTCTTTGCAATTCACCTTAAAATGCTGCAGTGAAGAGCAGAGACCAAGTGTGTTTACATACAGAGAGACTGGGCTTGGGAACTATTTATTATTCTGCTGGGTAACTAAGCAGCTGTTGTGATTAGTGCTTGACCTTTGGAAAAGGTCTTAACCTGGGCCATTTGAGACAGTTGCTCTGAATTATCAAAACTGCTTCTCTGCCCACAGAGTGTCCTCCTGAGAAATAAAAACCATTTTCACCACAGAAGAGAAGAGACCATTTCAGCTGACTGGAAACCAGCAGAACAGGAGAGCGTGACTGCAGGCGAGGCCGAGGCCGGGGTAGGCACTTCATCAGCAGTGTGACCGAGGGGCCACATCATTCCTTACCGCCACAGTCAACATGTTCTTTCCTTTATCTGGCAAAAGACAGATAATCATTCAAGCAATGTCATTTATCCACATGCTTATTTAATTTCACCTCACAAAACAAAACTTAAAAAAAACAAAAACTGTTTTAGGCCAACTCAGCTTTTTCTTCTATCCCATTCACAATTTATAAGCATATCAATTGGCTGCAAAAGTGGCGAGGAAAATACTATGTTTTGATGTAGTTTCTGATGAAAGACTTCCAAATATCTGTTGAGAATATAGTTAAATAGCAACCCTTTCATGTGACATTTTTTTTCTTTTCTTTTAATACATTACCTTGGAATGGATGGAATAGTTGATAGTTCAGAAATGCATATCCTATAGCCAGCCAGAAGACAGAACTCTAAAATTTACTAGCTCTGACAACTTCTGTAAATGATTTACCTTTTCTGTTCAAGACTTTCCTTCTCTATGAAATGGGAGGAATAAATGCACCTGTTTTCCAGACTGCTGTGAGGATTCAACGGGTTAGTTAATGTGAAACAATTAGATCAGTGCCCAGGACATGCCACAACACTCAATGCCCAGTTAGTTGCATTAGCTTCTCTCTGGAAATAAATTGCCATCAGTGTGCTCTTTTTAAAGAAAAGAGATCAGTGTCCAATTCACTAACCATTGCGTTTAAACAGGAACAAAAAAATTGAATTTATAACTCTTGACTAAGCCTTCCTTTAACACAGAAGTTAATTTAATACTGAGTTGAAAGTACACAATACCTTAAGTTCCTCGACCAAAATTATACTAAATGCGAAATCATGATGTTTCTGCTAAGTGGTGTATTTAAAATGATAAAAGATGATCCTTAGGTTTTACAGCAACATTTTATAAGGTTTGGGGAAATCCCACTACGATTAAGCAGAATTAAAAAGTCAAAGAAAGCAACTGCTCGTTTCAGATGTTTTTAAACTTTGCTTTATGTATTAATGTGCGTAGGTATGCATTCATATAGTATCCAGTCTCACTTACCCTTTAGCTTAAAATAGCTATCCGGGAAGGACTTATTTTTCTTCAGCTTTTCTGCTTGAATAAATACTGGTGAGATTGAGAAAATACTTTTCAAATTAATTCTGCATCATAACACATGTGTTTAAAAGAGAAAAGCACCAGGCAGTTAATAATGTGAATCCAAAATCAGTGGAGTAAAAAAAGCAAGAAGTTGATGCATGCAACTAATTGTAGAGAACAGGGTGTCGTAGTTGGTTTCTGGAGTTAGAGTAAATATTGTATTTAAAAGGTAGAAATTATAAATTATTTTTATTCCTTAACAATTTATTATTTAGATTTTCAGAATAATTCTATTAATAAAGTATTTTGGGACACAAGAATAATTATGATTTATGGATAATCTTCTGTTTTTACCTTGTTATCTCCAGAGTCATTAGAGACCCGTTTGTGCCCTTCTGGCTTAAAGATTATTCTACCGGGCACCTGGGTGGCTCAGTGGGTTAGGCCTCTGCCTTCAGCTCAGGTTGTGATCTCAGGGTCCTGGGATCGAGTCCCACATTGGGCTCTCTGCTGGGTGGGGAGCCTGCTTCCTCCTCTCACTCTCTGCCTGCCTCTCGGCCTACTTGTGATCTCTCTCTGTCAAATAAATAAAATCTTAAAAAAAAAAAAATAGATTATTCTACCATTGCACCTTTCAAATATTGTGAGAAGCATCTGACTACATGCATTACTGTTCTGAAACACCATTCATGTTTATTTTATATTTTCTTATGCTATTTTGAATGATTTTGTTTCCACCTTTTATTAACTTTCAAAACAAAGTAAAACAGATTATAAGCATTATACTCCACAGTTCTAAGAAAGAACACGATGTGGATTTTATTTATGCATAGATTTGTTGATTGAATCCAAGAGTGGAAAGATCCTGAATTCATCTCATCCAACCACTTCAATTTCTAAACTCATCCCCTGATTTAAAAAGATGACTCACAAGCATGCCAATTGTTCTATCCTACCTCAAACCCACAACTCCATTCCACACACCCTGCCACTCTGTGCCCTCCTCAGGCTGGGGCACTGCTTCGGGTCTCCCATCCTGTTCAGGTCTTTGGGTACCAGGTTCAGGTACCTGGTTCAGGGTACCAGCCCTGAATTCCCCCTAGCATGGTGGGGTCTGATTTCTCAAACCATTCCTATGAATCCCAATTCCCAGCAGCTCAACCTTTCCCCTCTAAGCGCATTCCCAAAGACAAGTTCTCGGTTGTGCAGCAAAGCTGGCCTACACTTTTGACAACTGATTCTCAGCCTATTCCCCCTATTTTGATTATACTCAGTAATTATACTGGACTTTGCATGCTCCTGGGGCTCACTGGGTTCCTTTCTGACAGGACTGGAACAAAAGTCTGAGGTGTTTCTGCTCCAGCCATTTTCTCAGACTACATTTGTATTTCTCAGGCTGAATTCCTCTCCTTTGGATAATACTATGTTGCCAGAGAATTATCACAATTTGTGATTATCCCTTCCTATCAACTGTTCCTATAGAAATGTAGACCAAGAAAAATAGAGTTATCCATATCACTTGGCCTCCTTGGCTGGGGCTCCCGGCAAATCTAGTTGGCCACCAGGCTCTTTCTGGTAGAGATCCTTAAACCTGTTTTTGTGTGGAGTAGAGCAGTTGTTGTCTAACATTTCTCTCTTGCTAGCCTGAGGTCCTTCAGCTAAAGAGAGCAGGTGTTGTTGCGTAGGTTACTAGCTGCTGGAATAGAAGAGGCAAAAAGTAAAAAAGAAAAATCAAAACAGAGGACTCGCACATGTGTTATTCCTTGAGTCTGGGGTTCCAAGTTGGTCCATTCTGCTACCTTCACTCCACTCCACTTCTCATTATTCTTATGTTTATTTTATATGCATATAAATATAAGCATAAATAGAATATCAATATATAAGATAAATATAAGAATTAAAGTATATATGCTTATACTTTATATATTTATATGTATGTAATATAAGCCTAAGTATTGTATATATCCTTTTAATTGTATATTTGATTTCTCAATATAATATTTATGTTTGAATGATTTAATTATATCTAATGCATAAAATTAGATCTATAGAAAACATATATATGTGTGTGTATGGATTATATGTAATATGTGTGTTATTTTCCAGGGTTTTTAGTTATATTTGATGGGAAAAATACATCTTTTCTAATCCCTAGAAGCAGAAATCTTACCATGGAATGTGAAGATCTTTTTTCCTGGATCTTTCTCTTGGAGATGACAGAGATTTTTTTGAATAAATAATGATGGTCCATTTATTTTTGACCAAATGATATTCAACATGAAAATTTTGAATATTTATAAAAATACTGCAAAGTAGGAAAAAAGAGATAATGGGTAAATTAGCAACAAAATGTATTTTATAACATTTTATCATTTAACAACAAAGGCAATTCAAAGCCCCTAGGGTAAGGAAAATTAGGGTATGGTTCTAGTACAATCTAGTAAATTTCATCTTTTTTGGTGAAACTAGAACCAAGAGTAATTTTTCATCTTTATCTTCCTCAGTGTTCCCATTGAACTTTAAATGTGCCTTGAGTTGTGGAGTGACAGCCTCCAATGTCTTCTGGGGACAAGTGGAAATTGTGTGAAGCAGTAAGACAATAAGGAATGATAGAAACTCTGATGGAGTGCAATATCCACCCGCCTAGAGCCCAAAGGCATTTAAAATCAAATAAAAAATCACTAACAACAACAACAAGACGACTACTTTATGATCTCTATTTATACTTCATAAAAAAGTAACATTGACCTCAAATGACCATTTTTTAAAGATATTATGTATTTATTTATTTTGAGAAAGAGAGAGAGTATAAGTGGGAGGAGAAGCAAAGGGAGAGGGGTAAACAGACTCAGAGCTAAGCACAGAGTCTGACATGGGCCTCTATCTCAGCACCTGGAGATCATGACCTGAAAGGAAACCAAGAGTTGGACGCTCAACAAACTAAGCCACCCAGCTGCCCCACAAATGAATATTTTGAGCTAAAAATGATTTCTTTATCCTCTTTTTATGATCCTCATGACCAAGAATCATAGGAAAAGCAAAAATCCTACTCCAGAATGGAAACCAGGACTGTTACTAAAGAATGCAAAGAAATAATGTAACATGGCTAGGAGCTAACTTTATGCAGAAATTTTGTTAAAATATGTATGTTACCTTGTTAGAATTTATAAATAATATAGAAATCAGCTTCTTGGGAGACAAAAAGGACTGTGGGAAAATATTGTAATCTTTTTTGTTATTATTTGGTGATTAAGATATAGATATAGAATAGTTAAAATGGTAATTCTCAAATTATTTTTCAACAAGTAAACTTCAATTTGAACTAAGAAATATTACTGACAGAAGTATGTTGTTTATACATTTGGTCTATTTGTAATAATAATGAAATAAACAAAATGATAAAGAGCAAGTTACATAACTATATTTTATTCACTACTAGATTTTAAGTTTATTTTCCCCTGGGTCTTTCTTAGAGATGGCATACTAACTGATCCAATAAGGACTACAAGTCCATTTTTGTCTGAGCAGGTTAAATCCTGCTCATTTAACATAAACTATGGACCTTGAACGTTTAGTTGGTTAGACTCCCAACTGACTCTAGACCCTCTGTCCAGGGTTTGAAGATTTTCCTGGTACATAAGTTAGCAAGGTAATATTATGTGGGAAATTCTTCTGAAACAATTCCTAGCTTCCACACTACCAGGTAAGCTACCTCAGAGACCAAAGAATTGGAAAACTTATAAACCCAAATAAAATGCTCGAATCACACTGTTTATTAGTTTAATCACACACCAAGAGACAAAAGAAGAGAGTTGAGGTAAGGTAACACACTTAGGATAGCATGCAAATGGGAGGCCTAGGTGGTGCAGTTGGTTAAGCATCTGACTCTTGGTTTCTGTTCAAGTCATGATCTTGGGATTGTGGGATCAAGCCCCGGGAAACAGGGAGTCTGAGCGAGGAGTCTGCTTGAGTTTCTCTCTCTCCCTTTGCCCCTTCCCTCCTCTCTCTCCAAATAAATAAATCTTTAAAAAGGGTGGGAGGGGGTGCCTGGGTGGCTCAGTCAGTTAAAAGTCTGCTATCAACTCAGTTCATGATCCCAGAGTCCTGGGATCAAGCCCCAAGTCGGGCACCCTGCTCAGCAGGAAGCCTGCTTCTCCCTCTCTCCCTGCTGCTCCCCCTACTTGTGCTCCCTTGCTCTCTCTGTCAAATAAATAAATAAAATATTGAAAGAAAGAAGGAAGGAAGGAAGGATACCTTGCAAGTAGTTAAAAGTCCACACTACCTTGATCTGTTCTTACACAAATTTCCAGCACCAGAGTTCATGTTTGAGCAAGGGGTCCTCAGAGAAAGTTTCCCAGATCAGTGATACACATGCATGCTATCAGAGATGCAGGGGCAGTATATGAGGCTACCACAGCAGCTTATCATCAGGCTGCTGAACAGCCATGGGTTTTATTTACACTTCTTGGATAGAGTACATGTGGAGTCAGAACAGGAACATATTAGGTATCATCAATGGGTGGCTGATTTAGGAAGTGACAGGGCTTTCAGCCCAGAAATGGCAGGACCAGTTTTTGTTCCTTCCATCTCTTCCTACAGTCAACCCTTTTGTTTATTCTGCCATAGTCTCCACTGACTCTATTTTTGGCATGTTTCACACATTATTAACTTATTTTTTGTACTTACATCAATTCTGTTCTTATTTTAGAAGCTACTCCTTTTCTGTTCTTATTTTAGAAGCTACTAGCTTCTTTATTATGTATGTTTGCCATTTATTATACATTGTGCCTATAATTCATAAGCTATCAACTTATATACTACATAAAATTCGTATTTCTTATAAGTCTATCACAACTTGTTTTTCTTGTCTTTCTTGAAGAGCTGAATATCCTCAAACAATACAGCAAGTTCAGATCATCCTAGTGATCCTTCTAGAGCCACATCAAGCAACACAATACACACCCATTCAAAGGATCACATTTTAGGGAAATCAGGAGTCAATCTAAGAATGCAAATTTAGAGACATTAACATACACATCAGGTAAATTGTATACAGATTTAAATATATTTCTGATTTGTACTTTATTTTTTTTACCCTTTGTACCTTAATATTTTAATATATTAACACAATGAAGTTTTCTGGGAGTATCATATAAAAGGTACAACCAAGACAAGAAATTAAAGTTAAATCTAATCCAAAAGAAATAATAGCTTAATCTTTTTGAATTGAAAAACTTATATCAGCCAATGCTCAGTTTCTTTCTTTTTTTTTTTTTTAAGATTTTTATTTATTTATTAGACAGAGATCACAAGCAGGCAGAGAGGCAGGCAGATAGAGGAGGAAGCAGAGAGCCTGGTGCGGGGCTCGATCCCAGGACCCTGAGATCATGACTTGAGCTGAAGGCAGAGGCTTTAACCCACTGAGCCACCCAGGCACCCCCAATGCTCAGTTTCGAAAGAAAGAAAGAAAGAAAGAAAGAAAGAAAGAAAGAAAGAAAGAAAGAAAGAAAGGCACAAATCCTAAGTTGGCAAACAGATATATTTAAAAGAAGATAACATGGCTATTCTAGAAATCAGGGTCTGCTATCGATAAGAGGTAAGAGGGGTAGAAATCTGGACTTCAATGGTGTTTGAAAATCTTATAACATGATTTTAAAATAATGATTCTCCTTTAATCTTGACTATTTAAATTTGGCTGTAAGAGTTGTCTGAATAACAGAGGCCCTACCTAATTGCATTTCTGCTTTTAATAATTGGAACATTCATGTGACATTTTAAATATTTAGCTGAACAACCATGAGTTTATTTTTAAAATGAGGTACAATTGTTCTCTTCAACCATTACTATGATTTACATAATAAGAAATTACTGTGGAAAATGTTAACATAGCATTTCTTTTCTGTCTGTGGCTATTTTGTTTCTGTGTAAAATATGGGGCTAGGTAGTATATTAGTTAGTTATGACATCTGAAACTGTCATCCAAATTGTAGAGTACATAAATTGGAATCGCAAAATTAGAAAATGCCTACTGAGAACAGAATAGCAAGCAAGAAACTTAAGAAAATATGGGAAGAAAATCTTAAGCAAAAAAGAACTTCCTGAAAAATACTAAACTTTGAATAGAATTTAGAATATATACTGTATTTCAAAACTAGGAGAATCTTATCAAGATTTGACAGAATATAGTCACATAATCTGGACAATGTACATTTTTTTTAAAGATTTTATTTATTTATTTGTCAGAGAGAGAGAGAGAGAATGAGCGAGGACAGGCAGACAGAGTGGCAGGCAGAGGCAGAGGGAGAAGCAGGCTCCCCGACGAGCAAGGAGCCCGATGTGGGACTCGATCCCAGGATGCTGGGATCATGACCTGAGCCAAAGGCAGCCGCTTAACCAACTGAGCCATCCAGGCATCCCTGGACAATGTACATTTTAAGGCTAACCTCAAAATTTTGTAGAATCTTAATTTAGGTAATATGCAATGGACTTCATTTTGGTTCTTTTTGGATACCTTTTATTAGCTAAACAAAATTTACTATATAAAGGCATAGCAAGGGGTGCCTGGGTGGCTCAGTGGGTTAAGCCTCTGCGTTCGGCTCAGGTCATGGTCTCAGGGTCCTGGGATGGAGCCCCGAATCGGGCTCCCTGCTCAGCAGGGAGCCTGCTCCCCCCCCACCCCCGCCTGCCTCTCTGCCTACTTGTGATCTCTCTCTGTCAAATAAATAAATAAAATCTTTTAAAAAAATTTTTTTAAATAAATAAATAAAGGCATAGAAAGTGAAAGAAGAAAGCTGTCTCTGCTGTTCTTTCCCAATACCATCCTTAAACTAAAAAAAGTGACACGGGACGCCTGGGTGGCTCAGTTGGTTAAGCTACTGCCTTCGGCTCAGGTCATGATCCCAGGGTCCTGGGGTCGAGTCCCACATCAGGCTCCTTGCTTAGCGGGTAGCCTGCTTCTCTCTCTGCTTCTGCCTGCCATTCTGCCTACTTGTGTGAACTCTCTCTGACAAATAAATAAATAAAATCTTAAAAAAAAAAAAAAAAGTGACAGAAATTTTAATTAATACCCAGAAATGTTATTTCTTATATCATTAGCATGGGGGAACAGGTCAGCATACCTTTGGGTAAATTCATAAGATATTCAATTTATATTTATATAAAGGAAGACAGGGTTCACTTCAGACTTCTCATATACTCATTTATTAAATTAATATTTATATTGTGCTGATTATGTGCCAAGTGCTATGCTAGGTTTTAGAGATAATAGAGTGGGGAAAACACAGGACACAGTGCCTTGTGATTTGGATCCTTCTGTCAAATTGGGAATCTACATCAAGGTAGGGCTCCAGAACTTTTATTTGTGATAGTCAATATTAAGTCCAAAGGGGTTTTTGTTGTAAAATGATGTGGACAGAAAATGGAATCCATGTACTGTCCAGAAGAGACCAAGGGGCCCAATAACCATGTGTTACTGAAGAGCAATGCAGCCCTGCTTCTCCTCTCCCATGGCACCTTCAGGGGAGACCAGGCTTCCTCTTTTTATCCCTCCCAGCTGGGCCTAAGAAATTTCACGAGGCAAGGCCTTGCCTAGTGCTGAACTGTCACACTATAAGCCATGCTCTCTATATGTATACTTCAAAATAAATAAAAAATAATATGGAATATATCTTCTAAATTTTAAAATGTAGTTTCATTTTATTTGCTATTGAACATGGATTTCTGGCATTTGGGTTCTGTCCTAAATTTCAGAACGAGGTTTCTGAAATTTAAAAATGAAATTGCTTTCGAGTACCAGCTAAACTTCAGTGTCCTAGAAAATGAAACTGCTCTCAAGGGATGCATTGAATATGGAACATTTACTTTAAATTGTTTGGTTATTTACCATTAAAGATATTAAATGGAAGATATCATTGATTTCAGGTCTCTACACTTCCAAAGCTCTTCATTGTTCTGTCAGTTTCTCTCTCCCTATCTCTTTCTCTTACTGCTGAGCTGGAACATTGGTCTCCTTTTGCTCTTGGACTGGGACTTACACCACCAGCACTCCTGGTTCTCGGACCTTCAGACTCAGACTGAACTACACCTCCAGGCTGCCTGGGTCTCTAGCTTGCAGATGACAGCTTGTGGAAAGAGAAATATATTTATATATTTATATAAATAATATTATAGAAATATAATTATATAAATAATATTACACATAATATTATTTATATAAATATAAATATTTAAATATAAATATATATTTATATATAGCAAATATATTTCTATATTAATAAATACAATGTATATTTATATATAAATATAATATATATATATATCTCCTATTGATTCTCAATACATAATACCATAATTTTCAAGCATAAGCTAAACTTGACAAAATATTTCTCCTCTGTAGAAAAGACCCATATCGGGGTGCCTGGGTGGCTCAGTGGGTTAAAGCCTCTGCTTTCAGCTCAAGTCATGGTCTCAGGGTCCTGGGAATGAGCCCCA
Source organism: Mellivora capensis (assembly GCA_004024625.1). Lineage (NCBI taxonomy): Eukaryota > Metazoa > Chordata > Mammalia > Carnivora > Mustelidae > Mellivora > Mellivora capensis. The sequence goes on along the minus strand of PISX010004807.1, from coordinate 88,965 downwards.
CATCAGGCTCTCTGCTCAGCGGGGAGCCTACTTCCTCCTCTCTCTCTGCCTGCCTCTCTGCCTACTTGTGATCTCTGTCTGTCAAATAAATAAAATCTTAAAAAAAAAAAATCCATGTCTCTAGAGATAATATTATATGACCTACACATGTTCTGTTTTCTAAGTGTTATTTCCATTGCCAAAAAATATCCTTCTAAAAGTAGTAAGGATAATTCAAAAACTCATTTTTAGAGAAGAATAAAAAATAGCACTTTTATGATATACTTCAGTATATCGTACTAAAATAAAACAAACCATTTATCATGCATGTTCTTCCAGCTAGTTTCAATTCTAAAGATTTGCTGTTCTGTTGCTAATCGTCCCACTGAAACTTTTAGCCTTCTTTTGCAGAGACAGACCTCTGGTTCTAAAATTATTTTACAAATAAAAAGCTCTGTTGAATTTGATTTTTACTTTTAAAAAGGCTTGCACAAAAATGAAAGCAAATAATGTTCACCATTCAAAAGCAACCAGAATGTAAATAAGTACACATAAGCCCCATTATTTAGTACTAAGTTGAGGAAATTCTCAAGGTTTGAAGTGTTTAACATCGTACAGTATGTGAATAAAGTGCTACATACACACATATATATTTAATTTAAATTAAAGATACAATTTAGACAGGCTCCCAAGTTTGCAGAAAGGTTGGAGAGGTGAGGTTATTAGCTAGCCTGATTGATACATCCATTGAGATATAAAAACATGCTTACATGCATACGTAATCACTAAGTATCCCTTGTACATTATGCAACCCCTGCTTGCACTTTATGATTCTGCTTTGAAGATTTTCAATTGAAATTTTAGGTTACCTTAACTTACAATCCAGTTGATAGCTTTAAATTCAACACAGAGTTTGGAAATCTAGGCAGTCATCTGTCTCACATGTTCAGTGCATATTGAATTCTTTGTCACAGAGCTATAAAGTGTGCAAAAAATATGGGCTTTTCTCTCTCTCTTAATATTCTTCTGCCAAATTTAAGATGGTATCTAAATTTTAACTGATGAACATTGAAATGCCAAAGGAAAGATAGAGGAAAAAAAAAAAGAAACAAATTGTGTCAAAAAAGAACAGTTTAAGAATTCTCTGAGAATTTACCTAGAGTGTTGGATGTTCAAGGAAAGAAAGAAATCTGTGAAACTAAGGAGTCTGTCCTCCTGCCTTAAACTATATGCAGTAATTCAAAAGTCAAAATCATATGCAATGCATATTATTATGCATATGCATATGCATAGTAACCAGTCCTCTGGTACCAAAGCTTTGCTCAACTTTTCCCAACTCAATGTAATTCAGGTAACAAATTTTATTATTCAAGGATTTATATATTCCACCAGTTGGCAATATAAATCTATTTAGCTATTACTCGAGATGCTCATCCTTCTGTCTGTGCTAAAAGCATTGGCGTATGCAATTAAATGATACATGCTTAAGAGTCTTTAAAGTATGACATAATTAATTTTTTTATTTCTACAACAACTCTTTTCTCTCATTATATTTGATTTACATTTTCTCCATTAAATCATGGAACACATGCAAATTATAATTATAGTAATTAAGTTCCTATGAATAATAGTACATCTATCAATAATATTAAATCAGTCAGTATAAGTTTCTCTAGTATCTCATTAACTAAACAATTAAAAGATTTCTACCATAAATTATTGGACTTGAGTAAGACATTTTTGTGGAGATTTGTTTTGTTCTATTTTTTTGTTTAGAAGAGGTATGTGACGTTACTAAGAGTAAACTACAAAAGGACTGCCTGGGTGGCTCAGTTGGTTAGGCCACCTGACTCTTAATTTTGGCTCAGGTCACAATCTCAGGGTTTTGAGATGGAGCCCCACATTGAGCTCCCTGCTGAGCGTGGAGCCTGCTTAAGATTCTTTCTTCCCTTGCCCCTCCCCGCTAAAAAAAGAAGAAAAAAGAATGAGCTATCAAAACAAAATAATCCAGGCTTTTAAAAAAATCTTATTATAATTAAAAATGTTTACTACATTTTAAAGAAAAAAAGAGTTTTCAAAGAAGAACATTTTCTATATGTATTTATTACAAAAACAAAATATCAGACCAAAGAGCATAAAAGCTATCTTTCTCCCACCTGTCCCTTCTGTTTCCATCTTCAGCAGTCCTGCTGAGTGATGATGTGGTCTCTGTTTTCACCATTTCCTGATATGTAAGTAGGTACCATAGAACACATTCTTTCTTCTGACAGGAAGCAGCAGGATATACTTATGATAGCAACAAGGTAAGAAAGAGTGAAATTAATTTTACATTTCCCCTGAGGCCCTTCTTTCTTTATTACCAACTATGTTTCGATTGATTTTATCTTTCTGACACAATGAAGAATTAATAGCACTGACGACCTTTCAGAAGGCAACATAAAGGATCTTTATCTATTCATGAAATATAAGGAAATTATTGGTTTCTTTAATAAGATAAAGCCATATCTTCCAAAACCAATAATGTCAAGGAGTTTTCTATTTGCCACAGACCTCTCACCTCTAAGCACAATACTGGACTCACTTGGTTCATTTTCTTCTTGGCAATCTACTAATATTTTTCTGTCACCAATGAGTAAGCCTCAAGGGAAATAAATTTCAATTATTTGCAGACATCTGAGATGAAGGGCAAATTTTATTAAAATTTGGACTTTGATTTCTAATTAAATAGTAATGTACAAATTGATAATTTGACTTTCAAGATTTGATTTTCTCTAGCTTTGGCTTGTTTCAATGATATTTCCATAACTTTCCCAAACCATTAGTAGTTCCTTGAAATGGAACTCAGAAGACACAGTCTACAGACAGAAATTCTCTTTCTGGTCAGTCCATAATCCAGTTTAACAAGTTTTGGTTTCCTCTAATAGGATTTCTTTCCACCATGAGTGGTTACCACCAGGGACAACCATTAGTACAGAGCTTACCACACATTATTACATTATTACAAATTATTCTTTCTAACACAGCTTCCATGATATTGATATCTTTGTCATTTTTTGTTCTTAATTAGAAATTAAAGATTTAGATTTAGGTTCTCCATAACAATATGAGGATGAAAAGACACTTAGAATAAGCTTTCAGAATTAGAGCTCATAGACATTGCTATAAGTAGGAATTAATAAAATAGATGCCAATTTTCTCTAGCTTGATCGTTCTATTCTACTTTACATAGATAAAGCTTCCACAGATAGGTAATAACTTGTTAACAAAGTACTATGAGAAAATTCTTTCTTTGAAAACAGGAGAGGGGAAAATCCAGAGAAAAAAATATAAGCAAACCTTCAATAACAAATTTTTGTAATGTTATAAACTACTTAATCAGTTATCATTCAGCTCTGGGACAACATGCTAAGATTGAAGTATGGTACCTCTAGGGATAAAACAATAGCTACATTTTTCAAATAGCTCTATGTGCTTCCTGAGGTTTCCTTATAACCAGAAGAAGTTATCCTGAACACATTTAGGTGGAAAGTAGGCAGGAGAATAAAAAGGTAGGAGATTGAAATGAAATATTTCTATGTTGTGGGGCGCCTGGGTGGCTCAGTGGGTTAAAGCCTCTGCCTTCGGCTCGGGTTATGATCCTGGGGTCCTGGAATCGAGCCCCACATTGGGCTCTCTGCTCAGTGGGGAGCCTGCCTCCCCCTCTCTCTCTGCCTGTCTCTCTGCCTGCTTGTGATCTCTGTCTGTCAAATAAATTTTTAAAAAAAGGAAAGAAATATTCCTATATTGTTCACATAGTAGAGCTCAGAAGTAATTCCTCCAAGAGAAAGACTGTGGGAATATTTGATTTCCAACTCTTGTGAGCAAAATGTGCTAGCTGTATTAACCATATTGCTTATTTTTAGCTGATTTCATTTCAGTAAGAACTAGGCTGTCCCATTAGGTTACAGGCTGGCACTGCATCAGATCATGTTTTTCTGTTGTCCAAAAATAAGCAGTTACTAATCTAGGCAAGAGTCAACATGGGAATGAAATTTAACATACTCAGCAGCACTGGACTTCACATTTAGAAAAGGCACCATTTTCAATGTGATCTGTGTGAATGATGGTCCCCAGAGTTACACATCACACAGCTTTGCAACTGCAAATACTTCAGCAAGAATAATACTCACATGTGCATCTATATAGAGAGTGTTAAAGAAAAAACAGATACATGTACGGAGTTCATTGTGTTATTCCTACAACTTTTCTGTAAGTTTGAAATTATTTTATGTTTTTGTTTTTGTTTTTGTTTAAGTATGGGGCTTGAATTCATGACCCTGAGACCAAGGCATGAGCTGAAATCAAGAGTCAGGCACTCAACTGACTAAGTCCCAGGCTTCCCTGAATACACTTTTTTTTTTTTTTAATCAGCTGTATTTCTTTCTTATATTCAAAAATTTGAAAAAAAATTAAATACCCCTTAGGTCAAAGATGAGAATAGGATCACTTCTCATTTTACATATATATCCATTTATTTTCTGTTATTAAAAGTACTCAAAACTGGGAGACAGGGTAAAGAGATTCTGTGTGGTTTTCAAATATCTTATAAGAGCATTCTCTAACCTAAGGGTCATCAGATGCTCTAAGAAAATGTAGCTATGTATGGCTTACTATTTGTTGTTCTTAAAGCCCAATTTTGTAAAGCTGGAATTTAAATTGTAGAAGATTGATAAATTGCAAATAAATGCTGACAAATAGAGATGCAGATATTTTCTACACTGTGTGGCAGTGGGGGGGGAAGATGGTGATTTTGTTGCCTTGTAAGGCATTAATCAGTTTTAAATCTGCTATAGATGACTCACTTCAGTTGTGTGTTTTGGTTTTTTTTTTCCTTTTACTGGCTATATATTTTAGTCTTGTGTATTGTCTTTTGAACCAGCTTTGTCGTCCTGCTGTTTCCTTCATTGATTTGTGAAATAAATATTTGACATATGCTCAATATATGTTCTTTTAGCTTTTTTCAAAAATCATTATTTTATCCCCATAACAAGCTTCTGAGAACTGTAACTTGCAAGAAAATTGGCTAATGATATCCCTTCATGTGTCACAATAAAGTCTGTGTCCCAAAATGTGTTTGTATGTTTTCATGAATGTCAAAATTTTAAGAAATTCTGAATGGGCCAGAAAATCCATTACTCCATAGGAGGTTCAATTCAAAAATTATTATTTATAATCTAAATACACCTGGGCAAAGGAGGAGAAACTGCCATGACTGAGCAAAAAGTGTTTAAAACATGAGGTAGAAATCAGAGATTATACAATCTGTCCTTTTTTGTTTTGTTCTTTTTTGAGTTTTGTTGCTCTTTTCTTTTTCTGTAACCAGTTGCATTCTAAATTGAACCAAAGTCTCCTCAAGCCATATGATAAAAGAACATAAGCACTACATTGACAATATAATATTTTCAAAAGCATTACTCCAGATTTTTTTGGAATGCAAATATTGTTCTTATGATAATTAATTTTGTTTCAAAGATTTATTTATTTATTTGAAAGAGAGAGAGAGAAAGTAGGGGAGGGGCAGAGGGTGAGAGAATCCTCAAGCAGTCTCCCTGATCAGTGTAGAGTCTGACACGGGGCTCCACCTGGGGCCCAGTGTCACAACCCTAAGATCATGACCCAAGACAAAAATCAAGAATCAGCTGCTCAACCAACTGAGCCACCCAGGTGCCCTCTTATGAAACTTTATAGTTTTGGTGAATTAGTGTTTTTGTAGTTTTCTTTTTTTCCTTTTCCTTTTTTTTTTCCCTCTAATGATATTGTGCTTAAATCTTCAAGGGCAGTAATAAATAAATACTGTATTTTTTTCTCTTAAAATATTCTAGGAAAACTAGCTGAAGTTAAAGTAACCCAGCTTTCTCTTACTGTTTCAAACTTGAAGGAATATCTTACTGCCAAAAAGTCTGCTCTTGGGGCACCTGGGTGGCACAGTCCATTAAGCCTTGGACTCTTGGATTCAGCTCAGGTCATGATCTCGGGGTCATGACATTGAGCTTCACATCAGGATTGAGATTCTCTCACACTTTGCCCCCTCCTGCTTGTGCTCTCTCTTTCTCTAAAATAAATAAATAAATCTTTTAAAAAAGTGGACCATAAGTAATATCTTATATTTAATTGATTGCAACCTATCCAGTCACATTCACTCACTGATTCACTCCTTAGAACGAATATATTGAGTACCTCATATTTTGGGTGCAAAGGAGTAGAAAGTTAATGCAAGGATTATGAAAGAGTCTTGACTAGGAAGAGCTTTGGTCTGTTGAGGAAAATTTAAAACCAGTCACAGTATTTAACACTTAGGAAAAACAAGGGAATGAGCTGTTTTGAAAAATAAGAATTAAAGACAAAATAGTAAAATAAAAGTACCAAAACACTGCACCGCAAATCATCTTTCTTTATAAGCAATTGGTGTTAAAAATCATCATCACATAACAAAAAACCAAAAAGCTACTTTTTTTAGTTTTATTGATATTAATATGCAATAATGCTGTGGAGAATGATAAGATAAGCACAGTCATCACCTATGGACGGTAATAGGGATTAATGCAACTTTCCTGGAAATAAATTTTGTGGTATGTGTCCAGATTCTTAAATGTTTTCATCATGCTTCATTAACAAAGCTAATTTAAAATGCCTTCTGAGTAAATATTCATAAATTCATGTGCATATGTATGCATAAACATTTGTCAGAGTACTGTCTTTAACCACTTATATATTCAACGATAAAGGAATGGTTAGGTAAATGATGAAATGATGAAACAGTCATACTGTGAAATACTATGCAATATTAAAAGAATGGTTTCACCGTTTTTAATGTCACATGAAACGCTTATGTCAAAATACTAAGTTAAAATTTTATATTCAATTTGAATTAAAGATTTGTTTCTCCAACCATCAAAAAGTCTACCGGGTGGTATCATCAAGTGTTAACAGGAGTGTTTGTTTTTATTTTCTTAAAACCTTACCGTGCTAGCCACCTATCTTCCACATGAAGAAAATACTAGTTTTATAATTGGGGAAGTATTTCAAATATAGATTAGAAAAAAGTAGTCTATTAAATATTCTAAAAAAGACAAAGCTGAAGAGATGACATTCATGTTTTTCTCCAAATATGTTGAATGCATGCATAAATAGTTTCAGGAACAAATGCATCCAACAAACATAACATGACTCTATATGTTAATGAATATATAGAGATGAGTTACAATAACATATTCTAGCAAAGAAACAAATGTTTCTGTCTAAGTGTGCTGAAGTTTTTCTTTATACTACATGGGAGAAAAAAAGGCTAAGAGATTAAAAGAACACACCTGGTCATAGAGGATGGTTTTATTCAATCTAAGTAAGTAAACTAATTCAAGGACTTCAGTGTTCAAAAGCAAATGAATGTTTCAACTTTAGAGATTCCTCCTTATCTAATGACTAAAAGAGAATACCAGCAAGGATTATGCAAACAGTGATGTGAAGGTAGACCTGACATTCAACCCTATGCACAGATAAGACCAAAACACTTGTAAAAATATTTAAAGTACTTTCATTCTGGTTGCCTGGAGGCCCCATGTCCCCTGCCCCCTTTCAATACTATTTCTTCTCCAGAACTTTGCAGGTATCATCCTGAATAATTCAAGGATTATTGCCCCTCAGAGCAGGGGACCCATGAAACCCTACCCTGGTTATAGCCGACATCTCTCTTGATTTAGCTGGTGCCATGTGTTACCAATTATTAAATAATTTTGATTTTACCTTGATTTAAGATTATATCTTGAAAACGCTCTACTTTTTAAAACTCTGTAAGTAATACTTTCTTTTTTTTCCTGTTTCAAACTAGCCTCTCTATGGTCAAATGTAGTTATATCTTTATTTGTTGTTGTTGTTGTTTAAATGCTATTACCAGGACACAAATCATTTAATAGAAAAATAATACCCATTAAATTTACTGACATCTTTCAATTCAGTATCAATTTCTATATCTTCTCTACTGAATATCCTTTTTCTTAGTTTAGTTTAGTACCCCTTTCTAAGACTTTTCCAAATGTAGAAATTAGAAATAATTGTCTTCATTTCCATTACATGATACCTTTCTTTTTCAATGTAATTCTATATGCAGTTCAAATGCATTTCAGTTCATTTCACCTCAAACCTGTCTACCTATGACTGTATTTCAACTCTCCATAAGAGATGCTTCTTGGAAGAATACAATATGCTTCAATTCTGACCCATTCTGTCTTCTTAGTTTGCTTTATATCTAACCATAATTGTGTGTTCTTCCCATAGAACAGTATTTTTTTTTCTCTAGTTCAACTTGTAATTTTTTTTTAAATTGTAGTTATTTATTTGACAAAGAGTGAGAGAGAGAACACAAGGGGGGGGTAGAGGGGATGAGAAAGGGAGAAGCAGGCTTCCCGCTGAGCAGGGAGCCTGATGTGGGGCTCGATCCCAGGACCCTGGGATCATGACATGAGCCCAAGGCAGACACTTAATGACTGAGTCACCCAGGTGCCCCACAACTTGTAATTTGTGGTTAACATTGTTTAGGAAGTCATTTTAATATTGCAGCTTATGGCACATTATCAGCCAATCTAAAGACAAGTTGAGGAATATTTTAGGTAGTATTCCAAATAACTTTAACCATTCTATTAGTTAGGGTTCTCCAGAGAAACATCTAGAAGCAAAGAGGAATGGCGAGTGTAGGTCTTGAAAAGACCCACATTGTCTTGCATGGCAACCTCCTCAAGGGGAGGCCATTACAGTTTCCTCAAACAATGCAGGGTTAATCCCCTCAGAAGGATTTAGACACTCTTCACTAGTAAAGAAGACTTATCCTAATTTAGAAGTTCAGTGTTACCCGGACATTATTAGGGTGTTCCCACCTGTCCACATTTCAGCTTTCAGGATACCATTCCTTCCCAATTACCGTCCTCACTCTAACAGTAGATACCCCACAAAGCTAAGAGTTCAATTCGTGTCATAATTCAGCCAGTGCAAATGTAGTTCTGGTTTTGATTTTCAGTCATCTCAGTCCTGCTGCTACAGGAGACAAAAGTCTTCAAGAAAGCATGCACAGAAGCTTTCAGATCATTTATGTGGTACCTTAGCTGGGAATCCAAATCCATGAGCTCATCCTTTTTGATGTAGGAAAGATGTTAGGGTTTGAAGCCAATGGCCAAGAATGAATTCTTGAGACATCTTTGGTGCAAAAAGGTGTATTTATTAAAGCACAGGGACAGGACCCATAGGCAGAAGGAGCTGCACTGGGGTCATGAGGAGTGTCCCATTTTGTACTCTTAATTTGGGAAGGGGTTTGGGATAGCAGAAGTTTCTAAGGAATTTTGGAAGCAAGGTTTCCAGGACATTGAGGGGGCCAACTGTTTTTGGGGAAAGGTCATTTATTACCATCTAATAAAACCATAGTCATGAGACCCTTCAGATGTATATCGGTTGGCCGTATGTTTGCGGGGAGTGATTGCTAACATGTATCTTGGGGGTGGCTAGAGATACAGGAAATTTCTAAAGGAATTTTTATATGTTAAAGTAGACTTACAGGATGGGGGGGGGGGGTTGGTCAGGATAGGATTGTTTTTTGCCCCTAGCAAAGTATTACCATCAAGGCTGTTGAGTCTCCAGAGGAATGTCACTCTGCCTGTTTCAAGGACTTGTCAATGGGCTGTAGTAAGGAAATCTAATAATTTTTCTTCTACCTTTGTTTCCCACATAACTTTTCTTTCCTTATTTTGTATCAACATTAAGAGAAATCAGCCGATTTTACTATATTCATTAGTTTGCCAAAAATGTTTAAAGAATCATATACACAATCACCCAGATCTTCGCTTCCCATAAGTGCTTGATTAGAAGTATCTGATTCTAAGCTTTTTTTTTTTTTTGTATTTCTATTGCCAGATCATGCCATAGACTATCAATGTTCTCTTTCCTAAAGGAAAGTCATTACTGTCCTTAATCTAATCAAATTAGAGCACCAACTCCAGAAACTCCAGAACCAATTCAGAAACATTATCCTTAAAAGTGTTCCCCTAAAACCATTTTCAGTATCAAAACTTTTATTAGTCAGGGTTCTCCAGAGAAACAGAACCAAGAGAAAGTATGTTTTAGATAGGTAGGTAGGTAAGTAGGTAGGTAGATAGAGACACAAATACAGACAGAGATGGAGAGAAAAGAGAGAAAGAGAGAGAGAGACTGATTCATTATAAAGAATTGGCTCAAAGGATTATGGTAACTGAGACATCCCCAGATCACCAACAGGCCAGTTAGAGACTCAGTAGAGCCAATGGTGTAGTTCTGGTCTAAAAGCTGACAGGCTGGTGATTTAAGAAAAGCCAATATTTCAGTTTGGCTCTAGGAGCAGGAAAAAACCAGCATCCCAACTCAAGGTGTCAGGCAGAAGGAGATCCCTCTTACTCACAGGAGGGCCAGCCCTTTTGTTCTGTCCAGGCCTTCAACTAATTAGGTGAGATCTAGCCACACAGGAAGAGAAATCTGCTTTACTCAATTTACCAGTTCATATGTTAATCTCATTCATGAACACCTTCAGAGACATTCCCATAATGTTTGACCAAATATGTGGGCATCTCTGTGGCCCAGTCTAGTTGACACATTAAATTAAACATCACAACTGCCCAAGTTCTCTTCAGATTTTTATTATCTAAATTCATGATCAAAATAATTTTGAGCTAATTGTGAATTTAGCTCACAATGTTGAGCTAATGTTGATTCTACCTTTGTGAAACTGAAGCCTTAAGTGGTCTTCCCAGACTTTGGTGTAGTTGGTGCTTAGTTGTGCTTATTTAGTAATCTGGACATGGGGCAAGGGTGAGTAGATGAATATGAGGGTCTGAATTTTTACATTAAAAATTGCAAAGTGAAGTTACTATATATGTCATGGCAAAACACACAGACTTTCTTCTTGTAGTGGTTTTATGATTTGTACTTGATACTTTCAGAAAGATTAGAATAATATATTAAAGCTTAGTTACAGCTTTAGAAAAAAACCTGGCAAGGGGAATAAACTCTCAAAGATCATATAACAGACATAATACTAAGCAAATACGACCACACACAGTATAGAGACTGTATGATCGTATCAAATTCAAATGCCAAAAAACAACTTTATGATGGCAGAAGTCAGAGAGTAGTTATTTTCTGGAAGTGTTGACTATGAGGAGGCTCAAGGGAGATTTTTGGAGTTATGGCTATGTCATGTATTTTGATCTGGTTGGTGGTTATTCATAAGTGGCTTACTTAAGATTTGTACACTTCACTGGGTTATACCTTAATTAATTTTTTTTTTAAATCATGATTTTTTCCTAATGAAATATTTTATAGGCAATCTGAAATATGTGCCAAGAATGGGGTAAAGTAAGCAAGCTAAGACAAATTCTAGAGAAAAGTAAATCAACATGTTCCAGCCAGATAAGATGAATTCTGCATACTAAACAAGACTCCCTTGAGAGAAAGCCAATATTTCAATCAATATGAAGTATTTATAGCTATCACCATAATAGTATTCATGTTGTTTTTTCTTGATTTTTTCATTGGAACATAGGCTGTTGCATTCTCTTGTTTTCTCCTTAGTAAGCTTTAAGGCTTTTAGAATATGAGGCACTATATAAAAAAATGTGTTTCCAGTGAAATGTACTAAATTAAGGTATAATATGACATCTTAAAGATTATTTTCATTAAAAGTATTACTTAAGTTAAATATGATATTTTTTTAAAAATTATATTTTGGAGTTAAACCATTTGCTACACTGAACAAGGAGGAGGAAGAGAAGAAGAAGAAGAAGAAGAAGAAGAAGAAGAAGAAGAAGAAGAAGAAGAAGAAGAAGAAGAAGAAGAAGAAGAAGAAAAAGAAGGAGAAGGAGGGGAGGAGGAGGAGGAGGAGATGGTGGAGGGAAGAGGAGGGGAAGGAGGGGGAGGAGGGGGAGGAGGATAAGAAGAAAGGGGAGAAGGGAAGAAGGAAGCAAGGAAGGAAGGAAAGAGAGAAAGATAGAGAGAGAAGGAGGAAGGAAGGGAGGGAGGAAGGAAGGAAGGAAGGGAAGGGAAAAGTTTCCCCAAATCTAAAAGTGTGGAATAATACAAAAAAAGAAAAGAAAGAAAGAAAAAACGAACAACTGTATTTGCAGATTCTCTACTTAAATTTTAAATTACTACACACATGTTCTCAAAAATTTACATTAATTTACTCTGCATTCTAACCTGTGTCCTTTACTTATTTCTCTTCCACCATTGTGATACGTTGAGTAATTTCAATTACTCAGTAAAATTGAGTATTGTCAATTTATCTCTTAAACACATATTTTATGACAATTACAGGAATAATCGGATGTCATACTTTTGAGGGAAAAGAGACAATGCCTTTTTTCTGGTTTTAATAGACCAGACAGATGAAGGTGAGAGATCCCAAAAGAGCAAAACTACCCTTCAAATTCCCCAGAACAGTCTTTGAACTTGTTTACACTTCTAAAGCCTGAAAAATTTGATTTGCATCTTAAAGTGTTTGCTATCTCTTTGTAAATATGTAAATAGAATAGCACAGAGGCTAGTGAAAGAGTCTTTAAAAGAGGGTCAGGAGATTTGACCCCAAAATTACCCATTCATTGAGAGATCTTGAGTAAGGATGAAAGCTATATATTGTCATATAAAAAGCATAATAAATTTAATGGCTGTCATAAATGCTCTACAAAGATTCTCAGAATTAATTTGCTAATGAATTTGCTCTCCTCACCACATACAGGTTGCCTGCACCTTACAGACCTTTGTAAACCTGAAAGGGAGATAGCTTTCCTATGGCTATGACTTGTTCCCATCTCTGTTTTCTCTTCTAGTTATATTGCCTGTCCAAATAAATAACATCATTAGTGACATCGATTTATGCCTTTCTAGTGAAAGATTTCTGTTTCTAAGTAGTCTATGCTCCTCTTTCAGAGCATATGTTTCCTCAGCTATTGTGTGAGGAAACTGCTAGAATTCGGTGTTAGCTGTACCTGGAGTGCCCCTCAGAGGTCACAGGGTTGGAGGAAGACACTTGATTTGGATTCACAATTGCCAGGCACTGGTCTGGGCTCCACTTGCCGCACAAGTCTGAAAAACATCCTTACTTCCCTACAGAGAGAAAAAAGAGACAGATTACAAGTGATGCTTTTCAGGTCCTGGGGGTGGGGGAGAGGACCTCAAACACTTTCATCTTTTACTATTATGATTGTTTTCTCTTGCAACTACACATCAATATGTAATCATTCTGCTTTCTTGAAACCTGAGTTTAGAATAAGAAGTAAACTGGTGATCATATTTTACTTTCATGTAACTCTGATATGGCATCAATCCAGAGATCCAAGAACATTTCTAGTTAAAAGAAGAACATAGCTTGATGTGACTAGACACATTGTAAGTAAATCAGCCCAAATCTGGAGAATGCTGCTGAGACAGTCCTGTGTATGAAGAGACCAATGAAATTTCTTTAGGGGACCTGATGTGAACATCTAAAACGTGATTAATTCTAGGAAAAAGACTGTTCTTTTCATACTTCTTCTAAAAGCTATGAAGACTGTAAGTCTAGTACTGTGCCAGGTATATTTTGAAGCCATGGAGATAAGTACCGAATGCTACTGTTGTCATGTGGAAAAAGATCACCAAGCCTGCTTCAACTAAGCTATAAAGCAGAGAACTAGGTGGGACTGCCAAGAAAGCAACATAATAGAAACATGTTCTATGTGTTTCTCTCACTGGAGATGATAAGAATCCTCTATCAAATAGCCAGGAATCATCTGAGAGGGTAAGAGCAGAAAAGATGTGCAACTCAACTAGTCTCATCCACGGGGACTCATCTTTTATTAACATGAGCCTAGCGTTACAGTAAAAAAGGGAGAAAACCTCACATTTTATTTAAAATTTCTCACATTTTCAAGTGACTGATAAAATGTTCTACCAACTTCTGTAGTAAGATTGACTTAAAGGACCAACAAATAAATTCTCAGCAAGTTTGTGTCTTTTGAAAAATGCTAATAAGGTAACAAGCATCTTTACAAAAGTAAGATCTTTTTTAAGACAGTGGTACTTGTGTCTCTGTTCTTCATACAGAACTTTTTGCCACATTTACCTTTAAACAGGTATTAACAGTGAACAAATTGTACTTTCCAAGTAAATTTTCTTTAGGGCACAGTATTTGATTAATTACTCTGCCGAAAAATATATGTGTGGATATTTCTGGGGCCTCAGAAATTATTTTGAAATAATATAAAAAGATACCTTCCTTCACTTTGTTTTTTTAATCCCTGACAGACTAACTGAGGGCTTTTATTGGCTCAAACCTGTATTTTCTTTTCTTTTTTAAAGCAGCCTAATTAATATTTTTTAAGCTGATGAATGTAAAAAAAAAAATCTAAAAACTGGAACTTTTTCCCCATAATACCTAAGGTGGAATTCTGATTTTGCAAATGTTAAATGTTGAAATGTTGAATATTGAAGTACACCTAGGAAACAGTAAGTCTTGTTAAAACAATTTTTCTTTCTTTCTTTCTTTTTTTTTTTTTTAATTTCACTTATTTATTTGAGACAGAGTGTGCATGCACACACAAGCATGGGAAAGGGCAGAAGGAAAGAAAGAATCTCAAGCAGACTCCATGCTGAATGCAGAGTCCCATATGGGGCTCAATCTCATGACCCTGAGATCATGACCAGAACTGAAATCAAGAGTCAGTTGCTTAACTGACTCAGCCACCCGGGCACCCCTTAAAACAATTTTTCTATGAAAGTTGCTGATGACTAGGTTTACATGTTTTGAGAACCAGACTCTTGACCCTACTAGCCTTCCCCTACCCACCCTACCTTAATTTACAACTTGAAAACTACAAAATGTTTTCTGAGTGTGCCCTAGCTCTTCCTAGTACTGGACATCTAGCTTCTATTTACTGTATGAACCAAATTCCCTTTCCCTCTTGCTTCTGGCTGGGTATATGAAATAGGAGGCATATGTAAGTGATCAGAGTAACATAGACACATCAGATATTTATTTCTTTGACTACTTCCCTGTTGTCCCTTTGTCAGGCACCAATTGATTTCCTCTAACCAGAGCCACACCTCCAGCTGCATATTCCCTCTCCTACAACCACTCTTCTTGATGGGTCTGGTAACCATTCAGCTGGTAGTAGCATTGGCTTAACCAGTCAGCCTTGGTTTCTCTTGGTCCTTACCACATTTTACAAAGAGTTACTTTGTAACACTCTGGTCAGTCTTCCCTTCTGAGGATACCATCCAAACATTGGCTCGTCCCTGATCAGTACATTAAAAAAGATTCCACACAGTAAAAAGAAAACGACATAGATTTTATTGCACAGTTAACATAAGAAATATTATATACTATACCACAAAGTTCAGGTAATAGGACATGGGGTTTCTAATTTTCTCTTTAGTAATTTAAAATTCAGTTTCTCTCTCATCTCTTCTCTTTCTTCTCTTCCTCCTCACCTTCTTCTTTTTATTCCTTCTCCTCCTCCTCATCCTTCTTCTTCTTCTCTCTCTCTCCCTCCCTCCCTCCCTTCCTCCCTCTCTGTCTCTGTCTCTGTCTCTCTCCCTCTTCTGTTGCTAGGTAAATAATCCCTAGGCAGAATTCTCCATTTTCTCAAGTATTACAAATTTCCCAGTTCTGTATATTAATAACAGATTTTATTAATTCTATTCTTAAGGATGGGTGGGAAGTGGTTTCTTCTAATTTCATTTGCAGAATGCTGTCACTAAATATTTATAACCACAGAACTCACTATTCTCATTCTATTTGTGTGGTCTTCAAGTTTTTCATCCTTCTCTAATTTTAGGACTGTAGGATTCTTCAGCAACTGCTTCTGTGTTATCCTAAGATGTTGTGATGAGAAACTTTGCATCAGAAGAATAATTTTTCCAATTGAGGAACAAGCAGAAAATTATTTCCTTCCCTCCTGCACCCCTCTGAAGCACATTGTAACAGCCAAATTCAAACCGTCACCTCTCACACCTGCATCCCTTGGCGAGCAACATAGATAATCTACACTCACTTATTGCAGAATTGTGATTTCACTTTCTATACTAAGTATTTCCGAATCACATTTGTTTCATCTATAGATTTTTTTTAGTGTACAGTTTATTTTTAATATTCTGAAATAAATATGTTTTAGGTCTGCCAGAAAACAAGTTTCAGCAGTTGGTACATATATGTCATGTTTGGTCCATGTCTCAATTCTAAGGGGAACTAAAAGGATTTCTTCCTGCTCTAGCCATACTTTTGAGAAGTTGAGTTGAATGAGAACAGGACCTTTGCTTTCTAAAACATACAATGAATCTTACATGATGAACAATATTATTTATGCTTTAGCATCATTAGCTTGTTGGAGCTGTAACCGCAGAATTATTTAGATGTCATTCCTCTGATACAAGAGGTGGTTTTCATAAGATAACAGATTCTTATTTACTTCTATTTAAATAAATTATTGTTCAATTCAGAGATGTTTTAGAATAGTTCAGCCTATGGCTTCATTTATAACATAAGTGCTGAATGTATGGAATATTCAGCAAGGTTGGAAATCATGTAGTCTTTGGGTAAGGATCCAAGAGCCATATAGATTTAAACTACAATCCCTGGAACCAAAATATTCTATGTAATATATTCATGAGAATGAAACTTCTGTCACAAAATTTGCCCATAAAAGTTAATTGGAAAGCACTGTATTATGTTAGCTAAATAAGCAATTGTGTACTAGTGTGTTCATATGTACAGGAATGATATATTGTGGTAATATATAAGGCAACTCACCAGAAATCCTTCCCACTGGCCCACAAAAAGTTATGAAGCAGCTCCTCTCTCTTAATTGGGGATGTTTAGAGTACCTATCCCAAAGACTGGTTATGAGTTACCATATTAAACTACTTAAAACACTAGTGCTATATAAGTGCTATGTAATCAGTAAATTCTGATTTACAAGTGTTAATTTCTCTCTTCTATGTTTATAAGATTTGAGTTCTGACAACTTCTACCCAATCATCACAGCAACTAACAGTAGCCAGAGTGCTTCTGCATCTAAATATCTAGGCTTTTGGGTTAGCACCAGAAAATATGATTGGTATTTCTATCATTTTGACAGAGTTTCATATTGCTTTTATGATTCAAAATGGGGACCTTCACTAAGCAGTCAGCCAGATTCTTGACTCTCACAGTAATTCATCTTGGCATAAATTCTTTAAGTTCTTCCCTTGACCAAAGTGAAGTCTAAATCATGAGTATACCTGAAATATAAAATCAGTAATGTTCCTCCTCTAGGCCAGCAATATAGATTTTAGGATTATTTCAGCTATCAGAAAAACGATACTACTAAGAAAATGTGTGTGGCTCTTTTTTAGTTGTTGTTGTTGTTTTAAAGATATTAAAGAAAAAGAAAAAAAGAAAAAGGAAAATATTTTCTTTGCCCAACTGTAAGGGATGAAAAACAGATTCCACGGTGTTCAAAATCTCCCTTCGGAAATATGTGTTTCATGGAGTTAAAATGTCCCAATGATGTTGTTTTGAGATCATTTGGCCTGTTTTTCATCCTATGTCACACACAAAGAATTCTCCCACATAGGATGAGAAATTGGCCATCAGTTTTTCAAGCATCTGCTTTCAGACACGGCTTAATCGCTTATTTCTTAAAAGTTCCCGAATAGATTCCCAGACTATGTGAAAATCAGATAATTCTTAGAAGATTATAGAGGAGCAGAATCTGGTCTGTCTGTGTCTAACAGCATTTCAATTGTCCTGATGGCTAATTATAAACTTGTTAGGAAATTTGGGGAAAAAAAAAAAAAAGCATTTATCAAGAAGTTTTCACTGTTTGGAGACTATCAATAAGCGGAAACATTCTTGGAGATTATTGTATAATTTAATATTTGTAAAAACTCAAAAAATACTTAGGAATCCTACATACCTGGATCATGCATAAGTTACTTATTTTTTTTGGATTTGTAGTACGTAAGACTTTATCCTTCAGTAAAAATAACAATTCTGTCAGAAATAACCTTTTCTCCAAAAGCAAAATTAATATATATTCAATCATGGGCACATTATTAAACTTTAAATAATTCAGCTTACATGGCACTGTGGTATTGTCAGCAACATTTATTTTACCCTTTCTGTGATAGTGCAGGCTTTGTCAAGAATTCTGAAATCTTGATATAAAAATTGCTCTACTTTTTGGTCTAATAAAAAGATTACGAAAATAATAAGAGAAATTAGCATTGATTGCTATTTATCACCTGAATTTTGCTACTTCTTTTGTTGATGTGACAAAATATGTAAGAGTTAGTTGCTTACTTCTTAATTAGTTCTATGCAATCAAGTTCACATGAGGCACTTTTAACACTATACTATTTTGCATTAAGTATTTTATATAAAGGTAACACTGTGTTTTCAAGCTTCTAATCATAGCAACAAAAATCTGAAAATGCCATGGCTCAAGAAGAAAATATTCATCTTTTTAACATTTCTGAATGCAAATACAAATTCACTTTTGCACAGCCTATTTCTGGATACACAAAATGAAACCATTCTTGAATTATACAAGGATCAACAATTCTCAAAAGCTACAATGACTACAATGACACATTCCACAACACACACCTATAGCTTAAAATCTTTAAAGGAGCTAATAAAAAAAGATTACCTCCCAGAGCAAATTCTTATTTGTTCTTCAGATCAGCCAAAAACCAGTTCTGTAGCTGAAAGCTGAACTCTTACAGCTGAGTGAAAGGGACATGTCTAAATTACAAATTATCCATATATTTTGGCAATCACTTCTCTCCTCTATCTTAATGGTAGCCATTTTTTTTTTTTTAACACTGAGACTCTAAAGCCTGTCATTGATAAATCAAACATTACTACAAACTTGGCATTGCTCTTTCATTTACTGAGTGTCACATAGGTGACTCACAGAAACTTTTGCTTGCTGGTCTAGTGAATGTGAACTAAATCAATGGAATTTTTTAAAGAGTTTATAAATAAATCTGTATGTCCAGTCCTAACTTCCCATATGAACCATAGAATTATAACGGCATTTCAATATCACTATGAGATGTCTTTCCAACCCTAAAATCTATAGTTTAATATCATCTTCTTTTGCAAACCAAATACTTTACTTGTCTCCCAGACATGTCACCTTGATTCTGACTTTATTTTCTTTAACTTATCCCCCTCCTAACTTTCTTATGTAGACTAGTCGAAATGTCTTGTCCATATTCCCTTTTGCCAATCATTCACAAAGTTATACCATTCCCACCATCAATACCTAAATTATACACTCTACTTCACATTTAGCTTATTATAACAGTTTCCTAGTCTACTCCAGTTCTAAATCATCAAAATATGACTAATGGGTTAGTCATCACTGAAAACAACTAATATTCAATGTGGCATTCTCTTCTAAAAGAACCTAAATTATTCTCAAGAGGTCAAGGTTTGAGTTCTTCACACTAGAACGGAAAGTTCTTCATTTACTGTTGCCCCCTTACTTGTCATAATTTACATCTTACTGTTTCTCCCATGGAATTTTCCTTCCAGCTGATCTTCACCTACACACTCAAGCATACACCCTCATCTGCTTGACCATGTCAGTACACCCAACTAACACTCTACCTCTGCTAATCTGCAGAAAAGTCTGAAACATCTTCTGCCATGATCTTCACCAATGCACAAGCTACTCTCTTTTTAAAAGTCCGGCTTCACATGCACCATGTTTCTAAGTTTGTCATGTGTTCTTAAGCACTTAATAAGTATTCAGTAAATATCTACTGTATCAGTCAGGATAAAGTTAATTTTCTGCATAATACCAAAATCTCAGTGGATTAAAATAATGCATATAGATAGATAACTCACTTAAGCTATATATCAGTTTCAAATCTACAAGGGGACCTGCTTTGCATTACCCTAATTCAGATACTACACTAGAGGACCTTTTACTATTTGTAATATACCTGTTTCCTTGGTGGAAAGAAAAGAACATGGTGGATCATATACCAGCTTTTATAATCTTCAACTTGGAATTGAAATACATTACTTCTTTTCAGAGTCCAGCCCTAATTAGAAGAGAGCAAGGTTACAAAATCCTACCATTTGTCCAGACAGTGAAGAACTGGGAATATTGCTGGGTTTCCTTGTGTGCCCTGAGATTATAGATTACAAGGTGATCTTAAGTGGGGGATATTTTCTTTCTAGATCTTTACTCTTCCTTGCCTGTGTAATGATTCCTTCTTCCTTGCCTGTGTAATGATGTAAAGAGTCGGTTTCTTTCTGGCCTCCTCATAAGGAACCCTCAGATTATGCTCAGATCTCATATTCATACCTTGAAGCTTTGAACCTATTATAACATTGAAGTTATCAGAGATCCAGTCATTAAACAAGTAAGCAGCCTATTATACCTGGTTCTTGACTTTTTATGCTTTTTCTTAGAACTTTGAGTAAAGAGTTTGTAGAGTTTGTGGCATTCATTAGCGCAGTTAACCCTCTTTCCAGGTGCATGATAGAACTGTACTTCCTGAGGCCACATGACTGGTATTAGCTAAAAACTTTTGATCTGAAGTGTTATGTTTCCCTACCAGACCAGACTATACAATTGCTGATGTAAGATCCTCTAAAACTCTTCTAGAACTTGACCTGGATTTCAGCACATATAAAGGTGGTGGCTTCCATGTAGCCTACATCTAGAATGAGCACAGACACCTTATTAACCTACAGTGCACACGCAGTTGAGCAGGAAATAAGCTTTCATTGTTTTAGACCCATACAGATTGGAACTGCTTGTCAACAGCATAACCTAGGCTATACTGACTAATACAGAGCTTATAAAAGCTATAGCTCAGAGGCACAGT
This sequence comes from Mellivora capensis, assembly GCA_004024625.1. Classification (NCBI taxonomy): domain Eukaryota; kingdom Metazoa; phylum Chordata; class Mammalia; order Carnivora; family Mustelidae; genus Mellivora; species Mellivora capensis. The sequence continues at coordinate 68,073 of PISX010004807.1, read as the reverse complement.
CTAAAGGTTTTTCTCTTTCTCATGGAATGTTGCAACCAGGAGCTGAGTCTAGCTCTGGTCTCCTGCTGGGCATGATGAGTTTGGGATCCTGTTGCCCTAAAGAGTTGAACTCTGGCTGCCTTGTCTGCTTTTGGAGCCAGATCCCAGCAAGCCTGGGCTACAGCTGTGTGTTTCTATTCCATTCCTGGTCCACAAAGATTCTTATCTTGTTTATGGATACTTCTATTGATGTTTTAAACTTATTTTACCTGTCACTGCCCTGTGCTTGGCATGGAAAGGGTATGTGGTAAAACAGGCTTTCACAGTGTGCCACTTTCTCCTCCAATGATTATGACTTTTTAAAATATCAAGTCCTCATATCAAGCCAATTATTTGTTAATACTATGATAGGAAAAATATGATTCAGGATCCAAATCAGGGTTTCTCAACCTAGATATCATTAATATTTTGGATCAGATTATTCCTTGGTTTGGGGGGATGTGAGAGTGTCTTGTACCTTGTGATATATTTAACAACATCCCTGGCCTCTACTTACTAGAGTCCAGGAGCTACCCACACACACATGAGCTGTGACAATCACAAATGCCTCCAGCCATTGTCAAATGTTCTTTGGGGATGGGGACAAATTCACTACCAGTTGAGAACCAATGACATAAAGGCAAAAGAAGAATGAAAAAATGCACCAAAAAAATTATTTGGGTAATTATTAAGGATAAAGTCTTTATAGGTAATTTTTGGAGATATACAGATTTAGCTTACAGATCAGGTGTGTATGTGTGTATGCTTACTAAAAAATGTTATATTACCATTCATCAAATATTTTACAAAGAGAACTATCACTAACCATTCAATGTACTGTGTGTTAGGTACCTAATGAATGCCGGAGAGAGTGCTTATAGCACATGGATATCAGCAAGTGTATTTCATTCCTTTATTATGGTCGGCAACTCATCTCACTTTTGTTGAGACTTTCCTGGGGCACCTGGGTGGCTCAGTGGGTTAAAGCCTCTGCCTTCGGCTCAGGTCATGATCCCAGGATCCTGGGATCGACCCCCACATCGGGCTCTCTGCTAGGCAGGGAGCCTGCTTCACTTCCTCTCTCTCTGCCTACTTGGGATCTCTCGTTCTCTGTCAAATAAATAAATAAATCTTAAAAAAAAAAAAAAAAGAGACTTTCCTGTTTCAGCACTGACTATCCACATCCTGATAAAGGCCTTGGTGTTGGTGTTGGGCCTCTAGATGGTTGGTGACCCTACAATTAGATTAAGCAACACTCTCAGTTTACGCCTTGTGGCCAGTCCATGTCATACCTAAGAATTCTGCTAAATCCTAAGGAAAGGGTGTTTATCTAGCCACTTCTTGCTCTTATTTCCCATTTTCCCTGAATTTTTATTTTTTTATTTTTTATCCCGAATCTTAAAGCTCTTCATTCATCTCCTTGCTGGCAGTTAAACAAATGTGGACTTCATATTCCTTCTTTTATTTCAAAATAAAAGATGAAGAAAACATTCTAAAAGGCCTTTTGTGTGTGACAGAATCTACCAAAGATTTTAGAGATTACCATACCACAGAAACATTGTCCAAAATAGGATATCATCTCTTCTAAAATTTCCTAAATTTCCAAAGGATCCTAAAATTTCCAAAGGAAATCTACCATGTTGCACATCCACATTTCTCCCATATTCTCTCACCCTCTCCACCACAACCACTCCCACACACTCCTCTTTTCTCTCTCCTTTCTGTTTATTCTTGATCAGAATAGCTTAACTCTTGGATTTATTTCCATAACTTTAGGATCTCATCTCTTTCTCTCAGTAATTTTATCACTGTTGTTTCTTTCTATGAAAAGATGATTATCTTTCTCAGATGAATTCTGGAAAGTATAGTAAGGTAAAGTTTTTTGACCCCATCAAAATGGGAGGGGGATTTAGAGGAGAAAGAGGAATGTGTTCCCTCTGGGACGTGGCAGAAGACATTTTTGCCGAGAGAGGAGACAGGAAAAGAAAAGGCATGGAAATGAAATGATAGTGGGCAATTTGGGGGACCAGCAAGTAGTCAAGATGGCTTAAGAGAAGAATCTGTGGAAGAAGATAAATTAAGATTAGACTCGGAATACCTTAGGGAGAAGCATAAATGTCCAGATACAGATATGAGAATTTATCCTACAGGAAGTAAAAAGCTAGTAAGTGATTTTAAGCAATGAAGTGATATAATTAAAATGAAACTTTATATATTAAGTCATTAAGCAAATATTTTCCCTTTTAATTATTTCAGTCCTATATTACTTTCTCATTCATTAACCTAAAATATAATCTTACTATTTAACTTTATAATCGTACAAAAGTCTCCATGTTAGAGATTGTACTCTCCCTTTTTGTCTCTTTTCATTATCTAGAGGACTTTTAAACTGACAGGAAAGGCAAATTAATGATTTCCATTGAATGATTTTCATGAATTAATGTTATCAGGATACTTACTGCCCAATACATTGTTTATTTTTATTTGAAAAGTGCTGTTGTTAGACACCCTTTAAAAAATGCAATGTAACAAAAGATTTCTAAAGTGGCAAAAACACTTTAATTTTTATTTTTTCTCTGTAGATACAGATATTTTCCCAGTATAAATATCCTAGCTAGAGGATATTTTAAAAATATCCCCTAGGATATTTTCCTAATCCCACCCAAAAGGGTGGGATATTCAGAAAACTTTATATTTGATATACTCTTAAACTTTTGGAGGCAATATTTAATGACATTTTAGATTCTTCCTATGTCAGATGGGAATTCATTCAGAAATAACTGAAACTACTTTTTATCTATAAATTCCCAAGTGGATTGCAGAAAAGTTATTTGAAGCCTCTTGAATCATCAATGAATAAAGGTTATTGTTCCTCTCTGATTTTAGTTCTTTGCTAGTGTTGACATGAATATAGTTTTTGCTGATTTTTTATACCATTGTGTAGAACAGCTTCTCTGCTGTTCTTCGTGGTCCTTAGTGATATAACAGACATCCATCCCTGGGTCTGAGCCCTATACAGACTAGCCCATCATTATTGCCCACTTTTTCTCTTTACCATTAAAGTTGTACACAGTTAGCAAAACAGTACCCAAGTAGGTTACCTTGGTTGAAATTACTTCACATGGTCCCCATCGTGTAGCTGTAGCCCTACCTGGTGATCAGGATCAATTGTCCTTTCTAAGATGGTAAGACTTCTTTCTCATTCCTGATCTCATAACACGAGGAGCCCAAAGTAACCAGGTTGCTACTGATCTTTATGGTTAAATGGAACTCCTTTTGTATCTCCTGACTAAAGCATTTTCCTTCTGCGAACCAGTACATCTAAGTCCTCACAGTTCAGAGTTGTAGGATTGGAAGACACAAATTCCCTAATTATGTATTTTCTCTTTCCACCACTTAGACTGGGGAGACAAGTATTCTACCCATTGAAGACACAGAAACACAGAAAAGTCATTTAGAGTAGGCACAGAATCCTGGAAGATGACACTGAATTCTGTCAGGTTACCTTCTCCAAGCTGAGGCTTTAGATGTGTTTTCTCCACTTTTTGTGGTCGTTTTATTAGGCCAGAAACCTCTGGATAGCATAGTATATAATAGAATCAGTGAATCCCATGTTCAAGCTCACATCTGAACTTCTTTTGCTATAAAGTAGTACCCTGTGCTCTTAGATTGTATAGTCTTCAAGTTCTGGGGAAGTATTGTTGGCTAAGACTCTGTAGTCAGAAAGTACAAACCCACAATGCAAATATAAGGCTATTTTATAAAAACCAATCACAGTTGCTTCCTGGGTGGGAAGGTGTTCCCTGTTGCCACCATTTAGCTAATTGGTAACCTCAAAGTTCTGTACCCTGTTGGTCCTCATCATTGGGCTCCATCTCTGGAGTGAAGCAGTGACTCTCTTTCTGCAATACTCCTAGCAGCCCTTTTTGCACTTTGGCCCAGGGATCTGCTTCAAAACTATTGCCTCCGTGTGAGCAGGCATCAGATCCTCTTTGTCTTAAGATCTCCAAACTTGTCTGCTCATTTATCATCTTCTTGGAGTGTACATTGATAAAGCCTACTTTTTACTTGTCCTTCTCTCCAGTGATTACTTTTCTCTCTCTTCTTGAAGGGTTTGTTTTCTCTTATTTATATATAAGGGAAGGGTGGGAATGGGGAATAGATTACTGGTTCATCCTAAATATACAATGTTCTGTAACCTAGTCTTTCTTTCATCTGGACCATGGCTTTTGGTGAAAAACCAAGAATTTGATTCTGCTAAGACAGAGCAGCCTCATGTCTTTCAACCTGAATTGAGTACTTTAGTTAAAGAGATAAGACAGGTAAGAAAACATATAGTTTAATATTTCCAAAAGCTATACCTCTAAATAATGTCTATCAGAATTCAATGCTTAGTCAAGAACTCTGTTACATAATTTCTGCTTTTCTGGTGAATTTAGCTCGGCCACTTATTTTTTTATCAAACTTAGTCACTCATATGTCAAATGAAGAGGCTGGTGTAAATGATATCCAAAGTCCCTCTGAACATTAAAATTCTTTGCTTCTGTGATGATATAGTTAAGGTTACTCAGTATTCTGAAAGGCCACTTTTATGGGCACTTTAAAATGAAACAAAATGGCTTATGTTCTTGTAGTTTTTAATTTCATGACTGCCTGTAGGTTTTTATGAATACGCTTTTTCTTTGTTAGAATTACAAATGATTATAATTTTATATTACTTTCCAGGCAATTCCACTGCCCTCAAAATTTTTCATAACCTACCATTTAAAAAAAAGCAACAAACATACAAACAAACAAAATCCTAAAACATTATCAATGCACAAAGCTCTGAGAGTTTTTCTCTTTGAAGGAGGCCAGATAAATAAAATTCTATGTGGTCAATAATTCCAAAATCAGCTATAAAGAAGTAATATTTCAAAATAGTACCTTATTCAGTTACTTGTTTTGAGTATCTTGGAGACCAGCCCTGCTTTTGTTGACAGTATTTCTGAGAATGTTGACATTCCAGCAGCAGCACCCATCAATTTGGGGGTAAGTGTTTGGAGTATGGGATAGTGTAAGGATTGTAACTCACCCTCTACAAGATCTGCTAAACTGGTTTTACCTGATTCTAGTTCTTATGAAGTTTTGAAGGGAAAGCCCAATTGTCAGCCTTGAGCAAAATACTAGGGTTGAACTATAAAGCCTTCAAAAACATATAGAATTAAAATTAGTGATGATGAGTGAAATTTTAAATGGTTGAAGGCTCACTTTGTATAAGCAGGTTAAAACCTGACTTGATTTATGCCATTTCTCTTGAATATAGCCTGAAAATTTTACAATGTCAAATTTCTGTTGTCACATCTACTTTTGCTGCTTGCTGGCCAGAGTTGGCAAAATTTCAATGAGAGATCTGCCTAAGTCCAAAAGTTGTCTCGGTTGTCCCTAAGACCACAGTAACAAAATGCAATGAGAGGGATGCCTGGATGGCTCAGTCAGTTAAGCATCTGCCTTTGGCTTAGGTCATGATCCCAGTATACTGGGATCGAGCCCTGAATCAGGCTCCTTGCTCAGTAGGGATCCTGTTTCTCCCTCTCCCTCTGCCTGCATCTCCCCCTGCTTGTGCTATCTGTGTGTGTGTGTGTGTGTGTGTGTGTGAAATAAATAAATATAATATTTTTTAAAAAGAAAGAAAATATCATGAGACTGTGCATTGTGTTCTCCAGAGGAAGGCAATATAAAGATTTAAGAGTAATAACAACAAAAAATTGACACTGCTTATTTGCTTTTATTAGTAAAAATAATGAAAACTTATCAACTGGGCCTTAGTGTTTTCCTCACTTGAAAGCCTCATCAACTGTCATTTGACAGGCTAATATCCTGGGTTAATTACCCCTCCATGTCCTATCCACATTTGTTTTTCTGTCCAGACCCTATACACCTCCTTCTCTTCCCCATCATCTCTTGCTCTTTTCTCTGTGTGATAAAGTCTCACTCATCCTTCAAGACTGGTCTGGAAATTTGCTTCTGGCAGGTGACAACTTTTCTGAACAGACTTCATCATTTTCCCCCCACTGTGTTTTCATAGTATTTTATGCCTATTTTGTAAATAGTATCAACTCATGCTATAATACTTTTTTTCTCTTCTTTCTCACCAAACTGGAAATTTATCAAAGATAAAACCATGTCATTTCCTGCTTTTCCCATTGTATCTTGAACCTAACCACCACTCAAAGTGATGACTGAGTGAATAATTCTTTCACAGGAAAGTTTGCTTTTCTGATCAAAGACTAGTTCTGCACATCTGTAGGAAAATGGTTAGTTTTGATAGAGTACTTAGTAACCATAGTAGTTCCCTGCATAGTCTTAGGACTGGAAAAGAAGAAGGAACAGAAAAATGACAGATGTTATGCTATATTTCCTTCAGTTTAAATGTATTCATGAGTGGAGGAATAGCTCAAGAGCATGATTCTCGAATTTGGTATAAAGCACAACCAAGGAACACAGCACAGAAATAAATCTATATAGCAAGTCTATAACATACAGTTCAATTCTTTCTTTTAGAGATAACTTTAAAGCTTATTTAATTTATTGATTTTCACACTGTTTTCCTTGGAAGATCTATGAAGATGGCTCAGGAGTCTCCAGAATGGACTGACCCTGACCACTGTATGGATATCTATGCTCTGACATACATTTCCAAAGGAGAAGTCAGCTTTCATTCAGCTTTCATCAAAATTCAGTATTTTGAATGTTAGCTAGGTCTACCTCCTACGTGAAATCTAACTAAAATTGGCCCAAGCCCACACCAAATCAAGAGATGCTGGGTCATTTAAAATCTGTTAAATATTTTTTTTAAATCCCCAGGGCCATCTCTCTAACTTGGTTCTTTAGTATCTATATGTTGTTTCTGACCTCCATGTCATAGTAACATTTGCTGATTTTTCATTTAACACACACATACACACACACACACACACACAACACACATACACACATACTTCTCTTTTCTTCTTTAGCCTGAAAATAAAATAGCTCCTGCACAATAACATGTGGAGTAGTCATCATCTCTCTTATTTGTCAAAGTGAGTCTAAATTAGTTTAGGCTGGGTACAACTGGGGGATCCTGTTTCATTTGTGTTTTATAGTATGTTACCATTTATAAAGTATTCTGACCTACTTAATTATCTTAATAACCCCAAGAATACTAGTCCTTCTCTATAGCCAATGAATAGATAAAGAAAGTGAGGCATAAAAAGACCAAGAAGATTGCCAAGGCGTGTAATGGTTAATTCTGTATGTCAACCTCACTGGGCTAAGAGATGCCCAGATAACTGGTGAACCACTTCTGAGTGTATCTGTGAGGGTGTTTCTGAAAGACATTAGCCTTTGACTATGTCAACTGAGTAAAGATCACCCTCACCAACACACTGAGCATCACTGAATCTGTTGAGGGACTAAATAGAACAAAAAGGTCAAGGAAGGGTAAATTCTTTCCCTCTGCTTAATACTCTGAAATACCCATCTCCTCCTGCCCAGGGTTTTAGAGAACCTGGCACTTGAGCTTTTATACTCTGACCAGGACTTATGCCATAAGCACCTGAATTTCAGGCTTTCAGACTCAGCCTGAATTATACCAGTAACTTTTCTTGATTCTCTAGCTTGCAGGTGGCAGATTGTAGGACTTTGTCTTTTCCATAAGCATGCGAGCCAATTGCTATGTAAGAAATTTCCTTTTCTACATTATCTATATTTAAATATATCCTATTGGTTCTGTTTCTCTGGATAATCCTAATACATGGTCCATCTGCAATTTCAACTCCAGTCTCTTGAAACCCCCACACAAAGCCAATGATGACAGTGGGATGACATTAACATAGAATGGTCTTTAAGGACTGGATTTACTTATATACATTCCTTTCTTCCCTTTTAGCCAAATGGTTTCTTTGTTTTTCTTTCTCCTCCTACCCTTTTTTTCTTTTTTAAGGTTGATCACTTAAAGCATGATGGGAAGCAAGAAGAAGAGTAGAGGGAGAAAATCATCTACTGAACCTCGATATTCACCTAGCCGTGGGATGTCCACTAAGCAGGCTTCTAGTTGCATTATTTTGAGATATGAAAGTTAGGTGTCAGTAATACAGAATGGGTCCTAAGGAGATGCCCCTAAGGGTTGACCCCAGCTAGTAGTTCCCTATGGGATATCCGTTATTGGCAGACACAACAAATGCATGATTTTCATTGTCACTAATACTACCTACAATATAAACCTATAGAAAGAAAGGACTTAGGAAGAGAAGAGTTATTATTTTAATGTATACTGCTTAAAAAGTACTAAGGTAATGTATAAGAGATACTGTCATCTCTTTAGAATAAATTCATACAGAAAATTGATGTAGTATAATTTCTATTACTTGTTTTGAATCAAACAGTTCTTTTTTTTTTTTTTTTTGAAGTATGTCTTTTGAAGATTTGTTGAGCAAAAAAGACACTGACCAAATTCAATTCAGATTCCAGTTCATTGTCCTGATGCTCATCTCATAAGTTAGGTACTGCTTATAGGACACATGAACTAATTTTTTTATTTCTTATTTTTATCTTTCACACAGATAATCCCTATTTAAATAAAAATAATATACACTCATTTAAAAAATGAAAGATTTTATTTGTCAGAGAGAGAGAGAGAGCAAGCGAGCACAAGCAGGGAGAGCAGCAGGCAGAGGGAGAGGGAGAAGCAGGCACCCCACTGAGCAAGGAGCCCGATGTGGGACTCACTTCCAGAATCCTAGGATCATGACCTGAGCCAAAGGCAGATGCTTTACTGACTGAGCAACCCAGGCATCCCATGCTTACTCATTATTTTAAAAATCAAACTATATAGAATAATAGTAGAGGGGGAAAAATCAAAAGTTATGCCTACTTCTCCCCAAATCCACATTTTTTTACATATGGAAGATTTTAGTGAGAGTTCAGAAAATTTTGTAAAGTCATTTTCTTTTTTCAAGGTTGATTCTGGGGGCAAGGAAGCTGGCTCAGGGATCCCCAGACTATATCACCTGTCATATCAGAATCCTCTGTTTCTTTCCTTAGTTTTGCTTTTTAAGGTGTATGGGTTTCATTTGTTCACATTTCCTTATTTATGGCTGCTTGTGTTGGAATTTCATCCCTTTTTCTTCCTCTCTTCATTTAAAAACTATTTGTTCATTTTATTAGTAGGAGGGAGTGTGATTTTATGCTGCTGTGTAACTTAGCTAGTAATCCAAAAGCCTGTGTTTGATTTATAAAGCTAAATGTGAGGTGGATTGATATTTCTGAAGAATCTTGACCCATGGTCTGCCTCTTCAGGATTTGAGATTGATATGGAATTATTAGGAAATGAAAAAAAAGTTACATTTTGTTTCAATCTAACACCTGATTATCTGGAAGAACACAGAATTAATCAAATCAATCTTGGACTCCTTTGTCAAGTTGGAACATGATTCACTTTCAGAGTTAACCAGTACATATAGGATATTCATGAATAGAGTTTCACATATTACTTTGTAGGGCCTATGGTGAATGTAGCAGATCCAGGATGTGAAGAAGTTCTGGCTCAGCTGCTAGGAATCCCATCATCAAGTGCCTTTGGCTTTCAACCCCTTTAGGAGTTGCCTCACCTCCAGAGAAGCACCAGAGTCATGCCTCTTTCCCGAGTGGCCAATGTCAATGATCTGTATGGAAGAGCAAACCCCTGGCCATTTCAATCCAACTGAGAACAACTCTAAAGAACCTCGTTCTCTAGTTAGAGAACCTCGATATTCATCTAGCCATGGGATGTGCACTAAGCAGGTTTCTAGTTGCATTATTTTGAGATATGAAAGTTAGGTGTTAGTAATACATAATGGGTCCTAAGGAGGTGCCCCTAAGGGTTGACCCAGAGGGTTGGTGAAACCTGTCTGCTGCTCTGCCCATTACTCATCTCCTTCTCCTTTCTCCACAGGTGTTGATCTAAGGATACACCCTAATATACATCCTGAATACCAAATCCGCTCTCAAGATTTGCATCCAGGGAACTCATCTGTGGTAGTAACCATCACAAGTTTTCACATCAACATCTACTCTATCCCTATCCCATGATGTTGCAACATTTTTTTTGGTGAGATAAGCTCAATACTCAGTATCAAGGTATTTATCTAAGACAGGGTATTCCTACCTAACTTGCCACAAAGGTTTGGATAATTCACAGCTAGAAAATCAGTACATTACAATTGCTTGATCATAAGGAATGACTCAGGGACAGTCCAATCAGTGTGAATTTCAGGACTTTGATACTTACAGGAAGAAATGTTGCTACTCTTCATTGATGCGAACCTTATTGCTTTCAGCGGCTGCTAGTATCTCATCTTCCAACAGTCATGGAAACCAACTCAAAGATGAAGCTAACACACAAAGGAAAAAACTGAAGCAGATATTGAGAAAATGATCCAGGCCTGGATGGAACCATGTCTGAATGTTGTCCTACAGACAGGTATGGGTGCAGTTGATTCATCAGGGTGGCAGTGTTTTTCTGCTAAGAACAACCATTCAGAAAGAGCAAATTAAAGGACTCAGAGATGGTAAGGATTTTAGCCTGACCATAAGTTAGTTCATGAAACAAACCCATTAATGTTCAGGATAATGCATCATTCCCATATTACTTGAAAGTCAGTTAGATCTACATTTTAAAAACAGGGGGAAAAAAGGAGATAATGGATATCTCAAGTACTTCGGCCACACATATTTATACTTGGTCATAATTGTATTGCTTTTAGCTTGAAGCCAGTGCAAATGCATGGTGATTATACTGCTGAGGTGATGGAAATATTTTAACATTCTTCCTCTTTACCTATTAAAATGAACCAGGGATTACAAAAAAAGGGCTTACCACACAAAAATGAATTATGAGTATATTACAGTAATGTTTGGGTGGTTTAGTGACACTAGAACAACGCAAAATGTGTCATTTTCATTCTCAATTGAACGCCACTTAAATGGAAATTTATTAATGGGTTTCTACACGGAAGAATGAGGAATGTAGATATAGACTCGTGGCCTTACTCTACTTGTAGGTACATTTTGCAGTATTATATTTTTAACCTTATTCCGTCTCATTTATTGCAAGGAAATGTATAATACAAAGGGAAAATACTGGTTGCTTAATAATATTCATCTGAAAAAATTCAGCTGACAAATGAGTATATTTCTGGAAATCTAGCTCAAAATTATGTATGTAAATGAACAAAGAACAGAAAAGAGACTAAAAGTAAGAAGAACATAAAAATATTTACTTATTCTTGAGTATGTTCATGTGTGTGAGAAAGTAGTTTAAGATCAAAGAAATCTGAAAAAGACAGTATAGCAGGGAAACACTGTTAGTTGTGGCCCAGTGACCAACAGCAGTGGTAAGAGCTATAGTTCTTCTCACTAATTTCTCAAGATTAAAAGCTGAAAAAACCCATTGGTAAATTTGATACAAAGATGTGATTCTGAGTGGTGCAAGGGGTGCACTGTTGAGGGTGCTATGACTGTCACCTAGTTCTCCCTTTTAGAACGAAGAACTTCATCTTCCATGTTCTCAGGGTGCTTCATGCAGAGATCTCCCAAATCTCAGCCTTCTTTTGGAGGTGCTTTGTAAAAGAGAGCTGCTTCACCCAAGGACACAGCCTCTTCCCCAGGAGCTCACATTCAAAGACAAATCAGCACAGGGGTAAAAATCCTAGACCTCCCTCAATCCAACTCATGGGAACTCTGAAGGACCTTTCAAGCTTTAGATCTCCCTCTCCAGATCTGTTGAGGCTTTTGTTGAGACTGCAGCATAGATCACTTTTTCCTTTGCACAGTTCCACTTTCTCCTCTTCCTATCTATATGTGTTGGTTCTGGGAGCACTCCTTAATAACTCTCCTGTGTGAACTCCTCCATCTCAGAATTTGTTTCTGGAGAACTCAAACTCCACTAGATACTTAACTAGGGAACAGAAAAACCTAGCCACTCTCAGAGAAACAGGACAAATAAGGAAAAAATGAAATACATATTTAGCAATCTACTAGCAGAAGCAGGTGGCCTAACCACAGAAGTCAAGCAGGGAATTGTTCCTATACATTATAAAAGTCCAACATTTATACCAAGGGGGGATTCCATTTCAAATCTAAGATGAAAAAGCATTTTCCATCTTCTTCCTTCTTGTTACATTGAGTCAGAATTTATTGGTAGTGTTGGGAAAATAATAGAGTCATATCTCACACAGGATTTCTTCTACATTCATCTAACTATCTGGGAGTCCTTTTATAAGACAAAACAAAACACCAATTCTGTGTTGCCCTAACAGGCAAAGGAATGCACAATCCAACACAGTGGTATTAAAAAATAATTAGAAATAGTTTCGGTTGGGGCACCTGGGTGGCTCAGTTGGTGAAGCAACTGCCTTCAGCTCAGGTCATGATCCCAGAGTCCTGGGATCGAGTCCCGCATTAGGCTCCCGGCTCCACTGGAGTCTGCTTCTCCCTCTGACCTTCTCCCCTCTCATGCTCTCTCTCACTGTCTCTCTTTCAAATAAATAAAATAAAATCTTAAAAAAAAAAAAATAGTTTCAGTTATTTTCCCTAAGCATTGTGTGTAGGGTTAAAAAAAAAAACTTATCTTGAGGCACTATTAAATGTATAAACATAATAAATTTTCAAAGTTTTCTGTAAGTGAAAATAATTATAACTGTTTCCATTTGATGGAAAAGTTTCCATTTGATGGGTATTAATTTCAACTAAGTAATAATGATCTGATCTGTAGAAATCTGGCCATCATGCATTTTCATGAATGCTCTAAGGTTTATTTTAGATTTCATTTGGATTCCAATGAAATATTATAAAACATCAGTATAAAAAACTCAATTTATTTTCTTCAAGCAGTTTACTTGTTTTTAGGGGGAAGCCTGGGTGGCTCAGTGGGTTAAGTGTCTGCCTTTTGCTCAGGTCATGATCCCAGGATCCTGGGAACCTGTAGGGTTCCCTGCTCAGCAGATAGTCTGATTCTCCCTCTCCCCCTGCCCCTACCTCTTGCCTTTGCTTTCTCTCTCTCCCAAAGAAATAAAATCTTAAAAAAAAAAAAAGGATTTACATGTTTGGTACCAAAAAATAAGCATTTTATAATTCAACTAGTACAAAGTTTCTTTGTTAACTATCAACTAAAATTTAAAAAGAGATTTCTTCTTGTTATTTGCCATTTGATACTCAAAATTAGTTCACCAATATAGTAATACTTTGTTTTGTTAAAAAGTTAGTTGAAGGGATGCCTTTGTGGCTTGGTCATAAAGCATCTGCCTTCGGCTCAGGTCATGATCCCAGGGTCCTGGGATCAAACCCCACACAGGGATCCCTGCTGGGTGGGGAAACCAATTCTCCCTCTCCTACTCCCTATGCTTGCATTCCCTCTCTTACTATGTTTCTCTCTGTCGAATAAATAAATAAAATCTTCAATAAATAAATTAATTAAAAAAGGCAGAAATTTATAAAGTAATGAAGAATTTAATTAGCTTTCCATCTGCAAATCTGAGAAAAACACCATGTGAAATCTGATTGCAAATTTCCTTTGACATGTTAAGAAATCTTACACACAAAATATATAACATTATTTAGCATGTGGGAATTCACATCCATGGTGTTCAAGTGCAGGAGGTATATCTGTACAATCCTTTATATTTCTAGTCTTCTAGGAAATGATTCTTAGACTTTGGTATAGAGATATCATAAGGGTGACAAATAAAAATTGTTTTACACTATATACTCACACATCTGCAAACATTGTATAAGAATTCTTGTTGCTCCACATTCTCTGCAACACTATTTTCTTCCAAGGTTTTATTTAAATTCCAGCTAGTTTGCACACAGTACAATATTAGTTTCAGGTGTAAAATTTAGTGATTCATCATTTACATTGCAACACTATTTATTGTCAGTTATAAACTTTTGCCAATTTGGTGGGTAAAGAATCATCACCATGTTTTATACTTCTTTCTTCTCATATTGAGGTCGTACATATTTTTATGTTTGTTTTCATTCATATTTCATCTTTTTTTAAATTTTTTTAAAGATTTTATTTATTTACTTGACAGACAGAGATCACAAGTAAGCAGAGAGGCAGGCAGAGAGAGAGAGGGAAGCAGGGTCCCCACTGAGCAGAGACCCTGATGTGGGGCTCTATCCCAGGACCCTGAGATCATGACCTGAGCCGAAGGCAGAGGCTTTAATCCACTGAGCCACTCAGATGCCCCCATATTTCATCTTTTGTTGAACATTTTAACTTGTATTTTCCCTTTTTTTTTTAAGCTTTTTAGTTATTGAATAATAGGAGTTTCTGATCTAGGCTGCTGTTATTTCTTTTCTATTGGTTATATGTGGCTTGTCTTTACACTATTTCCTTAACAGCATCATTTGATGGTAAGAAACATTTTATTTATTTTTTAAAGATTTATTTATTTGATAGAGAAAGAGAGTTGGGGGCAAAGGAGTAAACAGAGAGAGGAAAGAGAATGCCAATCAGATTCTACATTCATTGTGGAGCCCAACTCAGGGCTCCATCCCAGGACTTGGAGATCATGACCTGAGCTGAAACCCAGGGTTGGATGCTTAACTGACTATGCCACCCAGATGTGCCAAGAAACATTTTATTTTAAAATAATTTCAAATTTACAGAAAAGTTACAAGGATAATACACTGAACTCCCCTGTATGTTTATCTAATTTTTCTTTAGCACTCTCTGTATTGATACACATATTATTAGTATTATTTCTGCCAAAACATTTGCAACTGCAAAGCTGTATAATGTATAACAGCAGGGTTCATTATTCACCCAGATCACAGTGAAAATAGTGCCTTTTCTAGCTGTGAAATCAGTGTTGTTGAGTGTGTTAAATTTCCTTCCCATGGTGACTCTTGTCTAGATTAGTAACGGCTTATTCTAGTACAACAGAAAAATGAGTGATCTGATGGAATGCCAGCCTGTAACCTATTAGGGAATTTGTACCTTCTCACAGCCATGGATCTGCTAGATACTCAGAACAGCTAGAGGCAGGGTGACCATCTTAAGAAAACATCCCTGGGGCCCAGGCTAATGAAGAGAAGCAAACAGCCACTGTAGGAAAGCACAGTGCCTACATCTTTGCCTTTCTGCTATGGAACAAAGGCCTTAAGCCACTGGAAGAAAGTAAAAAACACAGTCCCTTAGGACCCTGTGAGAAACAATCCCAGTTATGGGAAGGAAGGAGTAAAATACTCTCAGTCCCTGAGGGAAAGGCAGGAATATATGTTGGGCCAAGCCTTGCAGCCTGAGACAGGGCAAAATCACTGAGAAGGCCAACCCTTAAGAGTATATAGTGTCTAAGACTCAAGTTAATCAGGACAGAAAACAGCTCCTCTACCACCACACATGCAAACTCTCCATCACCAACAATACAAGTTCCAACAGTGGAAAAGGGGCAAGAGTGTGGAGAGGAATTCTCTGAGGCACAGAGCCAAGAAAAGCCTGAAATCAGCGAGTTGAAGAGACAGTCAGAAAACATCTCAGGACAACAGCCCCACAGCAAGAGAAGGTAGTGCTAGAGGTATCTGAAGTGTGTGGTGCACCGAGGAAACCACAGAAACGAACCAAAAACCCAAGCCCAGTTTGACCACTAAATAGATTTCCTAAATACTCCCATAAATGTTCACAGAAGACAAGGGGTACCCATATTTAGGCATAAAGGTTTTTATCTCCATCTCTATTGTCCTGCATGAAATGTCTGGTTACATTAAAAAAATTACAAGATGGGCAAAGAAGTAAGCGATAAACAAACAAAGCAATCATCAGGACCAGATTCAGTTATGCCACAAATAAATAAATCCTGGAATCATCAGACATGTAGTTTAAAATAACTACTATTAACATGGTAAGGCCTCTGGTAGAAAAGGTGGACAATATGGATTACCAGTGGAAAATGTCAGCAGAGAAATGGAAACTGTAAGAAAGGATCAAATGAAAATGCTAGAATAAAAACAAAAGAAAACAAACAAACAAACAAAAAAACAATTAAAGATGAGGAATGCTTTTGATGTCCCATTAATAGATTGGCACAGCTGAGGACTTAAATCAATAAACTTGAAAATAGATCAATAAATTACTCAAAGGGAGACACCAAAGAGGAAAAAAGAAAGTAAAATTTTACCAAAGAAGAAGAGAGGATCCAAGAACTGTGAGATAATACTAAGTGTCCTAACATTCATGCTGGAATGAATGTTGGAATCCCAGAGAAGAAAAAGATAGAAGAAATATTTGAAAAATAATGGCTATGAATTTTCCAAAAGTTAACAACAGATATTATACCACAGCTCCCAGGATCTTAAAGGATACAAATAGGACGAATATTAAGACAAACAAAAAGCTAACAAAAAGAAATCTAGGTGTATCTTCTCCAAACCAGAGAAAGAAACAAATTTTAAAAATAGAGAAAAAAGACACATCCTATATCACAGTACAGTAGATTTCAAATCAGAACCCCTAAAGCCAGAACACAATAAAGTGATATCTTTCAATTGCTGACAGAGAAAGAACTTTCAATGCAAAATTATATGCACAATAAAAACATACTTCAGAATCAAAGAAAAAATAAAGCTGCTCTCAGATAAACAAAAACTGAGTGAAAGTATCATCAGTACAACCCAGAGTTGATAGCACATGTCAAACCAAACTATGGTAATAGAGAGGGAGAAGTTAGGGGTAGAAATTTTCCTCAACTTACAGTGGGGTTATAATCCAATACCCTTCATTAAGTAGAAGTATCATAAGTTGAAAATGCATTTAATACATTAACCCACTGACCATCCCAGTTTAATTTCTCTTAAACTCTCTTAAATTCCCTTTAACTTCTCCTTTAAACATCCCTTACATTAGCCTACAGTTGGGGAAAATCATCTAACATACAAGGCCTATTTTACAGTAAAATGTTAAATATCTCACATAATTTATTGAATACGGCACAGTACAGAATGACAGTAAGAGTATCAGGTGTTCAGCCTTGTGATCAGGTGGCTGACAGGGAGCTATGGCTTTCTGCCACCATCAGGCATGAGGAGAGAGTCTCCTACACTTTGTAACCAGGTGGGAAAAGATCAAAATCAAAATCTGAGGTATGGTTTCTACTGAATGAGGATCACTTTGGCACCACCATAAAGTCAAAAAATTTTAAGTCAGACCATTCTAAGCTAGACACAATCTGTGAACTATTATAAGTTTCTTCTACATAGGAAACTATATAACATGATTTGAACGTATACTCTAATTAAAGATAAACATTGTAAGTCTGAGAGCAACTACTGAAAATACTCTTTAAAGAAAAATAGGGGGTGCCTGGATGGCTCAGGTCATGATCCCAGGGTCCTGGGATCAGGTTCCCTGCTCAGCGGGGAGCCTGCTTTTCCCTCTGCCTGCAGCTCCCCCTGCTTGTGTGCTCTCTCTTTCTCTCTCTCTGGCAAATAAATGACATCCTAAAAAAAAAAAAGTTTAAATAAAAAAATATAAATAACAATTAGTGGAGATTAAATGGGATCCTAAATATTACTAAAATAAATAAAAGATGACAGAAACAAAGAAGATAAAAGAAACAAAGAGATGGAACAAATAGCTAGCATGATTGTAAGTTTTACTTCAACTACATTAATAATAACATTAATTATAAACAATCTATACATATCAATTAAAACACTGACATCAGGTGTAATGAAAAAGTAAAATATGCTGTCTACAAAGAATAATGTTAAATGTAAAGACATAAGTTAAAAGTAAAAGGGTGAAAAAAAGCATACCATGCAAGCACTAAGCAGAATAAAGTGGCAAGACGATATTGATATATTGCTTTATCTAAAAGAGGAAAACTACAAAAATATAAAGACTTCAATTTTCAAAGAAGATCTAACAACCCTAAGTGTGTGTGAATCTAACAACAGAGCCTCGAAATTCATGAGATTAAAAAAATAATGTAACTGAATATAGGACTAGACAAATATGCAATTATAATATAGACTTCAAAAATCCTCTTTTAGGAATTGATGGAACAAGATGTCAGAACTGGGTAACAGGACCTGAACAACATGATTGACCAAACTGATGTTACTGACATCTGTAAACCTCCCTCAACAATGGCAAAATGCACAATAGTCTCAAGAACATTTACCAAGCTAAAAATAAAGATATATTGTGGGCTATCAAGACTCTTTAGAAAGTAGATATCATACAGAGTAGTTTCTTGTACTGTAATGACATTCAACCAGAAATCAACAATAGAAAGATATCTGGGAAATATCAAAACATTTGGAAATTAAGTTTTATACTTCTGAACAGCCCATTTGTCAAAACAGAAATCACTAAGGAAATAAAATATTTTTTTAAATTTTTTTATTTGAAATAAAATATTTTTAATTGAACAAAAATTAAAGTAGAATTAAAATTTGTGGTTTGCAGTGAAACAATGTTTACAGAAAAATTTATAGCACTAAAAGAGACAAGTAGAAAGATGTAAAATCAGCAACCAACATTTCCAAATTGAGGAACTAGAAGAGCAAATTAAAACCAAAAGAAGCAGAAGGAAAGAAACAATGAAAATAATAACAGAAATTAATGAAATTGAGAAAAACAATACAGAAAATCAGATGACATCAAAGCTGATTCTTTGAAGTTAGCAATAAAATTGATAAATCCAGACTCAATGGGGAATAAAGAGAGGAAACACAAGAAAACAAATATCAGAAAAGAAAAAGAGAATATCACTACATACTGTATAGAGATTTAAAAGATAATAAGGGAATAATATAGGCTATATATGCTATAAATTTGAGAACTTACATGAAATGGAGAAATTCCTCAAAATCATGGTAGAGATTAAACTACTACTTCAGCAAATGTGGAATTTCAAGCAAATTTCAAAATTCAGTCAACAAACTCTTATTCTTTTTTGTTGTCTTTACAATCATTCAAGAAGAATTGATAACATGAATAAGTGGAAAGTAAATAGCAAGAATGTTGAACTAGAGGGCTTGGAAGACTACTGCTTTAACAGCGTAACAATAAAATAAAATAAGCAAAGAAATATAATACAGATACAAAAAGAAGCAGAGCCAAATAAATGTTGTGTACTCAAGAGGGGTTTACAGGTCAATAAACACACAACTTAGTGTCCAGGGGCTTGTCTCAGACCCAATCAAGCTGATACTAGATCCCAGTATTTGTGTATAGTATGTCTATGTGCAATAATTCTGAGACATAAATTGTGATTTGGCCATTCTCATATCACTTAGTTGTTGGATTCCCAGTTATCATAAGAAAATGCAAAAAAGACAATATTGACTTTATAGCAGCATTATTACATGGTAAATATCATTAAAAATTTTGATTTTGCTATACCCTGATTGATGTAGGAATAATTTAAAATAAATGTTCTGGAAATTGGTGACATGACCTTACACACATTTCACATCATTACTGACTTTAAGACAACAGGTATATGTGTTCAAAAAAAAAATGGACAACAGAATAAATACCTATATACAAAATTTCCATGCTTAATAAATATTTTGTACAAAAGATTAAAAAATGTTTTACAATAGGGCTTTACAGTTTGGGCCAGTTACATATTATGTGCATTAATTACCTAAAAAGTAGTAAAGTAGAAAAAAGCAGGAAAAACTACTTAAGCAATAATGAGGAGGGTTCTATTGAAAGTAATCTAAGAATTTCGCTAATTCTGTTTAAAATGGTTTCAAAGACACTTGGTGGTTAGGGGAATTCACCCAAGGCAGCCAGTAGCTCAATTTCCCAGTTGCATGGCCTCTTTCAAATATTTTTTCTATCTTTTTCCAAGAAATAAGATAGGAAAATAATTAGAAAGAATAACTTTGAGGCTCACATAATGGAAAGGAGCCTCCAACCGCTACAACGATAAATATTTAAGAACTTCATTCCTCAAATAGCTACTTTAAATGGAACATACCAATATTTCATTGTTAGTACAATTTGTATTTCACAAATTCAGGGATAGTATGTGTTTAAATGGAGTTAACATCCAAAAAAAAAAGAACTATTGGCAATATTTAAATACCAGAAAAGGTGGAAATGGTCATGCTGAAATTATCTGCATCCTAAAACATTTCAAATACATTACATACTTGAAAATAACTTAACACAATACGGTAATATATTATTTGTTATACTAAAAGCTTAGGAAATGAGGTGAGAGAATGTTTAAAATATCATCACACACTAATATCTTTGACTGTCAAAATCAGTCATGGCAAAGAAAAGTAATCTTCCATTTCAGTAAAAGTGGAATTCCAAGCGAATTCCAGAGTTCAGTCAATAATGTGTTACTCTTCCTGCTGGTACCTAAGCAGGAACACACACGCACGCACACACACACACACACAAACACACACACCCCAGAATGTTTTTCTCTTTAAAAATCTCAAATTGTGATTCATGGCAGCTAAGTGATTTTATTCCTGAAAGCAATTCAATTTATATTTCATTTGGTGGAATTCATTTTGACGTGTTGAAATAAAGCAAGTTTCAGTCTGGACTGCTTCTAAGCAAAGGCAAAGAAATCACAGCTATTCGTAAAGCATATAAGATTAAGAAACAATAAACAGCACTATTTTGCAAATTTAAAGATAATTTTTTACAAACAATCTGTAATTTTACAAATTGGATGTATTGAAATAACTCTCATATACAGCACATCTACACTATTAATTTTTCTAATCCTGTCAATAATAATAGAGCAGAAATAATATAATTTAACACTTTATTGGCATGTTGCTGATGAAGTATGCAAACAGTAGCAATATTCTAAAGGTACCTGTGAATTAAAATCTATATATAGCCATGGAAAAAAAGTGAAAAGATTTTCTGTCGTTTGTGGTATCTTAGCACTTTAAAGACAATGCTGAACAGGGAGCCCAACATAGGGCTCGATCCCAGGGCCTGAGCGGAAGGCAGATGCTTAACCTGCTTAATGGACTAAGCCAACAAAGGGCCCCTCAATTTGGTATTAAATCTTACAGAAACGCAAAGGAGTACTACAGTAAAGACCTAAACTGAAGACGGTCTAAAATACATTGTTTTCTCAGATTAAAACACTCATGCCCATTAAATAGATGAACAGATTTTTGGTCTCTAGCATTATTGACACTCATTGTCATCAAATATTATTATCCCTTGGAAAAATGAAAGCTATCAAAGATATTGAACAAGATAACATTTTATTCTCTGGAAAGCAATGCCATCAAAGGATGATATTAGTATTTATTTCTTTATTCAACTGTAAAAAAATTTGCAATATTGATTTAACCATATCAATCTTGAGCACTTTCAAAAGATGTGACAATGAAAAGGGATTGTTTTCATAACATACTGTTGGAGAATATAAACTGCAGGAGGATATAAGACCTTAAAACTTAACCTAGTGTCCCCAGATTCTTCCTTTCATGGCACCTGATTAGAGGCTGTACATTTAGGAATACTGTACATTTGCCTCAGTAGACAGGGCTTTGGACACTCAAATGCTCAATGTCATGCAAGATTCTGGAGCATTTTAAATGAGGCAGACTAGACTTACTATTACTAAATTAATCTAATTTCCAGAATTTGTGCTTTTCCTTACACCTCCCTTGACTGAAAACACATGGATTCAGGTTACTGTCTCCAATGCTTCCCAAATTATTGCTAAAAAAATGGCTAATGTTTCCATAATAGATTTCTTGTTGTTTTTCAAAGGTATGTTTGTATGTCTATAATTGCTTGCTGTTGTTTTAAGGTGTTTCACTACCTAAAGGTATTATCAAGTACCATGTAAGCATATACTTAATACATACTACATACAGAAATTATGCTTACATGGTACTTGATAATGCCTTAAAATGTGATATATGTATATATACATAGAATTGATAAAAGACTTCTAAATTCTCTATAAAAATATGCTGAAATATATTACATAAATAAATATATCTTCATTTGGATCTAGAGATTATTTCTAGAGCCCACAAATACAAGCATGTCTATTTCTAGAAATACATAAGGCAAATAAAATAAATAAATAAAATAGAATACTTCTCAGCCAAAGACTCTAAACACCAATATAGAGCCCAATAAAGTAATAAACTTAGAGTTCAGTATAAGAACAATAGAAGACTTTTCCAGGGAATACAGTTAAACCAGTTTCTCAAATAAAATAACTCACTGAATTTCTTATGCAACAGTACTTAAGAACAATAGTATATTAAATATTCAACAATGAACTCAGAGGATATTTTCTACCACTGTAGACTTACTGGTAAAAGATATTTGATTACACCAAATTTAAGAATATTTGCTATTTTTTTGTTTTACTAGGCTTCTGATTTATCTAGAAAATTTTATTTAATTTTAAATATAGCAAAGTACTCACTTTATGACTAGCAATAACAGACTTGCTGAAACAAATGAGAATACATAATTCTATTAAGCTGCCTAATATCAAATTGAGAAACACTTGTTTCCATGGATTTTTGGTTAGGTGATAGATATGTTTCTCACTGCTCTCCCCAAAGGAAAGACAATACATACATTTATATATATACATATAAAATTGACTACAACATAAAGTGGGAAATATCCTAAAACATGCAGCAAATATTATAATAACCATTTCAAGCTCTTATGTGAAAGTAGATCACAATTAACAAGTAGTTTATAAAATTATCTTCTCTTAATGTTCAATAACATGTTTAAAAACAAAACTACTGGGGCACCTGGGTGGCTCAGTGGGTTGAGCCTCTGCCTTCGGCTCGGGTCTTGATCCCAGGGTCCTGGGGTGGAGCCCCACACCTCACTCTCTGCTCAGCAGGGAGCCTGTTTCCTCCTCTCTCTTTGCCTGCCTCTCTGCCTACTTGTGATCTCTGTCTGTCAAGTAAATAAAAATAAAATCTTTAAAAAATAATGATAATAGGGATGCCTGGGTGTCTCAGTGGGTTAAGCAGCTGCCTTCGGCTCAGGTCATGATCCCAGTGTCCTGGGATCGAGTCCCACGTTGGGCTCCTTGCTCAACAGGGAGCCTGCTTCTCCCTCTGCCTCTGCCTGCCGCTCTGTCTGCCTGTGCCCGCTCTCACTCTCTCTCGCTCACAAATAAATAAATAAAATCTTAAAATAATAATAATAAATAAAACCAAAAATACTTTTTGGGACACCTAGCTGGTTCAGTCAGAAGAGCATGTGAATTTTATCTCGGGATCCTGACTTTAAGCCCCACAATGCCTACTGAGGAGGTTACTTAAAATAAATACATTTTTAAATGAAAATACTTCTGGAATAAATCTAAGAATTAATTAAACTTAATGCTTATAATTATATATGTATAATGTTGAAATTTCCCTAGTTGAAATCAGATACCTTCAAATGATCTTTTTATTAAATAAACATCATGATGATATCAACTCATTCTGCCTATTTAGAAGGCTAATTTTGGTTAATTGTGTTTGATTCACTTACTCTTCAGTTTTTCATTCCCACTGAACTACCTTCATAGGAGAATATACTTTCCCACTCAACTGATACTGAGCTAAGTCATGTGCTTTGGCCACTGAAATATGGATAGGAATGACAGTGTATATGACATGTGTGTGCCAGCTCAGAGCATTGCTTGTTTCCATTCAGCCATGTGGAAGCTTCAGACTTCCATCCTAAGAAGTCTAAAACCTTGGGATCCCCTGCCCCTCCATTGAGTGAGTGGCCCAAGCCAATACAATGCAGGAGTGGAAAATACTTACTGCTCTATGCCCTAGATATTTTTTTAGTTGTTCCTTATGTAGCAAATGGTGACCACTACACTAATCAGAAAGTATAATAATAATTAAGATACTGCTCACAATAACATAATATATAGTGTTTACAAAGCAACTCCTTGCTGAGAAGGGGAGACTGACATGGAGCCAGGACCCTGAGATCATGACCTACGCCAAAAATCAAGAGTTGGCTGCTCAACTGACTGAACCATCCAGGTGACACAATTTTTTTTTTTTTTTAATGTAAGATGAAAGATGATGCTCAGAATAAATAAATAGAATTGCATACTCTTGACTTAAAATTGCAAAGGTGTCAATTCATCCCAAATTAAAATGTAAATTCAATATAATCTGAAAAAATTCCAGTTGATTTTTTTTAAGAAAGAAGATAAAGATATTCTAAGGTTTATACAAAGAAATACCATTCTGGCAATAGCTAAATCAACCTTTAAAAAAAAGAATAAAGAACAGAAAAAATGTTAATGAGAGAGAATAGACTTTAGAGGTATATTGTTGTATATAACTTACTATAAGATAAGAGAAATATCACACATTGAGGGAAGGACACATTGGTTAGTAGATTTTTTTGTGGGGGGGCGGATGGAGTAAGGAGAAGCCTTCCCTACATGGAGGGGAAAAAAAACCCCGAGATTCCAGTCCAACATCACATATAAGAATTCATCCAAAGCAAGAGAAATACTGAAGTGAAATAAGTAAAAATATAAAGTTATAGAAGGAGTGCAGATAAATATCTTTGTGACTTAGCAGCAGTGAAAGAATTCTTAAACTTCAAAAGTACATCTGGAAGGAAATGAACTAATTAATTAGACAAAAATAAAAATATCTATTCAATAGACACCATGAAGAAAATGAATAGACCAATGAAGGAATAAACAAAGATATTTGTAATGTCTAAAACAAGAGATTGATCTATAGATACACAATCAGCTGCTGAAAAAACAAGAAGTCAGCAAACCTAATAGTAAAAGTGGTGTCAAGGGGCACCTGGGTGGCTCAGTCTGTTAAGCATCTGCCTTTGGCTCAGATCATGATCTCAGGGTCCTGGGATCCAGCCCTGCATCAGGCTCTCTGTTCAACGGGAAGCCTGCTTCTCCCTCTGCCTGCTGCTCCCCATGCTTGACAGAATCCTTCTGTCAGATAAATAAATAAAAATTTAAAAAGATACTTTAAAAAAAAGGTGGCATCAAGTATGAACAGGTAATTAAAAATCAAGGAACAAAGATAAACATTAAATACAATAGAATGGTGCTGTGCCAGTTATCTTTTGTCAAGTAACCATGCTAAAACCTGGTGGCTAAAAACAATAGTCATTCATTTTGCTCACAACTCTGTAAATCAGGAATTCAAGCATGGCTGGAGTAGGTTACCAGTGTGTTCATGTGGTGTCCACAGAAAGTGTCTGATGTTTTATATTGGCTGCTGATGGGGTCAATAGAGTGCAAGACTTCCCTGTTCACATTTCTGAAATGTTGGTAGAGATGGTAGAAGGCTTGGCTCAGCTGGAATGCTCTCCCATTCGTGGTAACCTGAGGGACTGTCTATGTGGTTTCTCCAGCAAGGTAGTCAAATCATAAGATCAGCACAGAAACTGCCAATACTTCTAAGATGAGTCCTAGAATTTACACAGCACCACTTCTGTCATAACTAGAATCACGTAATTAGTCATTGGCCAAATCAGAAGCAAGGTAAGGAGAGAGGACCTCATCTTTTAATGGGAGAGGTGACAAAGGTATTCATAGTCATCCTTTAGTGGTGGTTGCCTATACAAGAAGAGAAATGTGAGAAGGGATTGGGGAGAAATGTGAATATTTTCATTAATTATAGAGGGTCTAGAAAAAAAGGACATAATGGGCGGTGAACTGAGGGGTATGTACCTGAAATTTAAAAAATCGGATTCAGATTTTACAGGATAGAGAATCCTATAATGCTGTGACTGTCTTTTGTCTAATCATTTCTTTAGGCCCATTTTTTTTCTGCCTAAACCTTATGACCAATATTTTCATGATAATTGTAATATAAATTTTAGTAGGGATAGTATTGGTTAGGATGACATTGTTCCCTTAAATTCTCCAGATTGGAACAAATATTTTAAAATCTTACCTTAGTTAAATCTGAATTTAGTCACCTGGGCAAAAATTAAGTAACAGCATTTTGAATGGATAAGCAACTTCAAAATTCTGAAGGAAAAATGGTTCCTCCAATGGAAACTGCCTCTAAAACTAAAAAGAGGCACAGTTGCGTCTTATAAACAAAGCAATTTGCACTCATTTCCCTCAGCTTAACATGGAATGCAAACACAGACCATTGTTTTGGGTGTTTCTTTTTTTCTTTTTTTAAAAAATAAAAACAACCCATTTTTTAGAAGAAGATTACAGTTTATAGATAACACTCTATAAAACATGATTTCATTGCTGAATCCAGAAATTTGTGTTTAAATGTTAAGAAATTAAAACAAAAGTTTAAGGAGATATTTGTTACAATGACAGACATATTTTAATCAATCAAATATGTGTATCCAATACCTACTATCCTCAAGGCAAACTTAAAAAGCGTCTGGAGTCTTTAAACAACTAACAATATGATGCTGGAGTTACTTACCATTTCTAAGTCTTTACATACGGAGGAACTGGGCTACAAATCTTTTAAGATCTTTTCTATAAAAGTGTCCTCTCTAATAAAAAATCTTGGCAGGACTAATGAAAAACTGAAAAATAGTATACGATAAAGTCACAAATTAGATCATCAGTTAATAAATACACATTATCCCAGCAGAGAGTGATCGTGAAGCAGGAGCAACAGGAAAGAGGGGGTCAAAACTGACCTAGAACTTGAAGAATGGTGTATTTGAATAGGTACAGAGAAAAGAGAAGCACTTAAAGTTAAATAAACATCATGAGAGAGGCTAAGGAAACAAGACTAAGGAGTTGCCTAGGGCAGAGTCAATAAACCAACTTGGGCTGAGAAGGCAGAGGTTGCAACTGGTGGTGGAATCTTACCCTTGGGTTTTGTTTGGCAAGCTGAGGAGTTTCCAAATACTTGCTAGTTGCCCACATTTGAAAAAAAAAGAGAGACGGAGAGACTTTACCTAGCTCTCAAAGTATCTGACAAAATTGGCCCGTATGCACACATGGCAAAAATCTGCGGGCACTAAGTGGAGCTTGCCCACTTTCAGATGGAACATTCGCTCTAGAGTTGTCCACAGTTGCCACTAGTTTCTATAAAACTCAGTGGGTTTTACTTATCTCTATTCCCCACTCAGCCTGTTCTGTCAAGAGCCTCAGAACAGGCCCATTTTTCAGAAGTGAGACGTCTTACAATTTTCAGGCTATACAATTTGAATTTCATCCTGAGATTTTACTAAACACAGTTTTTAACAAACGTTTATGATTTTGAAATGCATTTTTTGAATATTAAAACTAGTCCTAATTAAGTGACTGAAGATGCTAGAATCAAAAGAGAGCCTCCTCCTCAGGAATTGAGAAAAGATAGAATCATGAGCCAAGTAAAAAGTTGATGTTAGAGGATCATTGCTTTTTTTAGAGGGCAGAGAGAACTATAAGAAAATAGAGTAATTAAAAAAAAAATGTTGGGCTTTGGGCTTAGACTGAACATGAAGTAGGTATACTCAGCTCCTCATAGCTTTAGGTTAGAGATTGGACTCTTCACTTAACATTTGTGTGATTATTGCATGTCACTGTCTTCTGTTGATAGCTCAAAAGACCACCAGAAAAGCAAGGCTATGAGACTTACTTTGACACAGAGGTGGGGAGGTGAGAACCACATTGACAGTGCCCTAGAAGTGTTTCAATATGGAAAATTAGGACATAACCTCTGTGATTTTAAGATAAGCCTTACAAAGAGAACACTGATGGAGCTTTGGTAGAATTTATGATTTAATAGCTTAGAATGGATGGGCACAGAATTTTGAAGAAAATCCTGATGAGAAAGACATTGTCTTGATAAATAAGACGTTCCTTGGTTCATAGTCTTTTCTTCCAGAAGCAGGTAACTCCTGGAGTAAGTCTGTAAGTTACTTGGGCTTGGTGTCAGCATTTTTAATGGAGAGAAAGGTATTGTTTCACATACTAACAGAAAGAGTGTATCCAGTCCCAGTGTGTCGGTTTCAGTTCTCCTCACTCAGCCCATCAGAACTTCATTTTTTGTCCTCCATAAAAAAAATGCTGATAATGTCCTCAGAGAGATCCTGCCTGACCACTCCATGTAAAATGGATCTTCACTCCCTATGTCTGTTGTTCCATCTTTGTGTCTATTTGTTTCCCTCATGGTAATTAGCTTTTTAACATCTTTAACTATTGCTTTTTTTTAAATTTATTTAACACTTTCTTTTTCACTGAATTATAAGCACCATGAAGTCAGAGTCCATCTCTATCTTGATCACTTTTTACCAACAAACTTTAGCAATGTGTATAGCCCACAGTGGAAATTTACTGTGTTGAATTAATTGAGGGGGCACCTGGGTGTCTCAGTTAAGCATCTGCCTTCAGCTCAGGTCATGATGCCTGGGTCCTGGGATCAAGCCCCCTAGTCATAGAGCTCCATGCTCAGCAGGGAGCTTGTTTCTTCCTCTCCCTTTGTCCCTCCCCCTGCTTATGCTCTCTGTGTCTCTCTCCGTCTCAAAAAAAAAAAAAAAAAAAAAAAAAGAGGGGAGGAATAGTGGAACAAAAAATAACTTTTATTTCTATAAGCTTTATAGAAACATTTTCATTTAAAATCACTTATATATGTAACTAATAAAATATTAGTCATAAAATTTAGAAAACATAACATGATGACTACTTATACAGATAATTTGGTCAAAAGACCTTATTGACAGGGGATAAGCCAAGTATAATATCAAAAGTTCTATGCTACATTCCCATCACCCTCCACCCCACAGATCATCAGCTATGGTGTGCTTTCTTTAAACACACCTTGCTCTTTCATGATTTCATGTCGCTGCAACATGCTCTTCCTTTATGTCCTTCTGTAATTAATACACCTACTGGAGAACTCCTATTCGATCTTAAAGACCCACTTTGGAGGGCTGCTTCTTTATGAATCGCTTTCCTCCTGCTTGACAACTGCTAGGAGCACATCCTTTTTTTTTTTTTTTTTTCAGTGTTCCAAGATTCATTATTTATGCACCACACCCAGTGCTCCATGCAATACATGCCCTCCTTAATACCCAACACCAGGCTCACCCATCCCCTGACCCCCCTCCCTTCCAAAACCCTCAGTTTGTTTCAGAGTTCACAGTCTCTCATGGTTTGTCTCTCCCTCCGATTTCCCCCCAACTCACTTCTCCTCTGCATTATTCCTTATGCTCCACAAGTAAGTGAAACCATATAATAAATGACTCTCTCTGCTTGACTTATTTCATTCAGCATAATCTCCTCCAGACCCATCCATGTTGATAAAAAAGTTGGGTATTCATTCTTTCTGATGGAGGTATAATACTCCATTGTATAAATGGACCATATCTTCTTTATCCATTCATCTTTTGAAGGGCATCTTGGCTCTTTCTACAGTTTGGCAACTGTGGCCATTGTGGCTGTGAACATTGGGGTACAGATGGCCCTTCTTTTCACTATGTCTGTATATTTGGGGTAAATACTCGGTAGTGCAATTGCAGGGTCATAGGGTAGCTCTATTTTTAATTTCGTAAGAAATCTCCACACTGTTTTCCAAAGTGCCTGCACCACTTGCATTCCTACCAACAGTGTAAGAGGTTTCCCCTTTCTCCACATCCTCTCCAACACATGTTGTTCACTGTCTTGTTAATTTTGGCCATTCTAACTGGTGTAAAGTGGTATCTCAATGTGGTTTTGATTTGAACTAGGAGCACATTCTTTGTGTACCCTGCGTACTTTGAACTCATAGGAGAGATCAAATCTTTTTTTCCTCTACCCTCTTAGTTTCAGTTTCTGGGGCCTAAGACTCAAACTGAAAAAAGATTAGCAAAAGAGGAAAAGTTTAACTATGTACATATGCTTAGGAGTTTAAAAAAGAAATAGAAGACTCAAGGAGGAGGCCAGATGATTGAGACTTTTTTACCACCTTAGCTGCACAGGGGAAAAAGGTTTTGGGCTGCTGGGCAGGAAGGGCAAGTTTTGGGGAAGTAAGGGGAGGAAGTGTGTGGTAAACAAGGGTTATCTTGTTCACAGAATCTCTCAGGTGCTAAGAGCTATCTCCAGAAATAGCGGTCTTCCGCTATTACAAAGACCGCTTTACAAATGGAAATTTATTTAATTAATACAAATTTCCTTTACAAAGGAGGAAATTTATACTTTATTTTTACACAGTTTGTGGAGAGGTAAAGAACTTTTCTTGCAATCTGTGGTTTTGAATGGCCTTTAGCTCAAAATAATTCCTATGCCAAAGTGGCATATTTTGGTTTCCTTCAAACTGTTGACGCTCTCCCTTGTCCACTAGAAGGTTTTATCCACAGCCAGTGTTCTTGAAAATGAGGAAAACAGGTCAACATTGGGGATGATCAAGGCAAATTCATCACCTCTACTGGACAAACAATGCAAAGGTGTTCTTACTGAGAGATTCAAAGCATCCTTTTTACTGGTAAAAACAGTATTTGTTTTAATAGATAAAGAAACTGAGTTTTGGTTGCTGAAATTTAAGAGAATTATTCTCTTTTCTCAAATTATTGCAATTTTAAATCTATTTCTTCAGTGATTTTTTTTTTTTTTTTCCCAAGCAAAGGTTAACTTTCTTTGATTGGTCCAAACTCAATTATCCTACTTGGAAGCACATTTTTTAAGGTTACTTTAAAACAAAAGTTATTTTAAATTCAGCTATTTTCATTCTTAGTTGGCTGAGTCTGAATGTTAACGTAGTTCATTTGGCCCTTCAAATGACTGTCTCAGTAATGTGTTGGTGACAGCTATTTGCTGGTCCACATTTGAATTCTTTTTGCCTGGGCTATTTAAATTGTAATTGGCACTGACAGCCAGTGGTCACAAAGAGACCATAGCTACACGACATGTATTCTTAGCAACAGAAAAATAGTGGGGGAAAAAAGTCACTATAGCAGAAACACCAGGGAAGGACTTAATACAATTTGATGAACATCTAGCATATGTGTTTAACACTACAAAAAATATACCTTGTCTCAACAGTACTATTCATCAATCTCATTACTCCTACTGGTAAGAGGACAGTTAAAAACCATCCTACCGGGGCACCTGGGTGGCTCAGTGGGTTAAACCTCTGCCTTTGGCTCAGGTCCTGATCTCAGGGTCCTGGGATTGAGCCCTGCATGGGGAGGGGGTTGTCTGTGCTCAGCAGGGAGCCTGCTTCCCCCCCCTCTCTCTGCCTGCCTCTCTGCCTACTTGTGATCGCTCTCTCTGTCAAATAAATAAATAAAATCTTAAAAAAAAAAAAAAAAAAAAACCATCCTACCAGTGGTGCCTGGCTGGCTTGGCCTGTAGAACATGCAACTCTTGATTTTGAGGTTGTGAGTTTGAACCCCATTTTGGGTGTAGAGATTATTAAAAAAAAAAAAAAACCTGCAAATAATAACAACAACCTCTGAAGTGTTATTCTCTTGTGATGATCTAAATATGACTTATTGCTTTGGGGTTTTTTTATATGGTTTTGGGCAGTACTCACTAAGCACCTACATTGTTCTGAATATTTTTTCATAAAATAAATTTTCAGTATTGCAATAGAAACCGTCAAGTTTTCTGTTTCCTTTCCTTTGTCAAATACACTTATACTATCCCATCCGTCATTTTAGCACTAAATATTCAGCTGCGTTTTGCTACATCCAATCAGCTCGATAGATTCAAACCTCTCCCTTAACTTTTAAGTGAAATAGGTACATTGAATGGACACAATACATACATATAAGATTGAGTTTAAAATCCTTTACCTCTTGGGATGCCTGGGAAGCTCAGTCACTTAAGTGTCTGACTTCGACTCAGGTCATGATGTCAGGGTCCTAGTGATGCAATTTTAGAATGGAGGTGAGGTGTAAGTGGGGTGAGGTCCGGAGCCAACATTCAGAAACAACTCTTGAGATGTCTTCAGGGCAAAAAGGTAGTTTTATTAAAGCGAGGGGTCAGAACCTGTGGGCAGAAAGAGCTGCTGCCCTGGGATTGGGGGGGTTTGGGGGGGGCACTGATTATATACTTTGGGGTTGGGGGAAGTAAAGATAAGGGAATTTCCAAAAGGATTTTCATATGTTAAAGAAGACTCCCTGGATACCTGAGGCCTTATTTACTATGGCCAAACCAGGGTTGTATTTCCCTCTAATGAGCATTAACATTAAGACAGTCTGCCTGCCTCAAGTATTTGTCTATGGGCTGTAGGTTATATGAACATTTAATTTTTTTAAAAGATTTTATTTATTTATTTGACAGAGAGAGAGATCCCAAGTAGGCAGAGAGGCACGCAGAGAGAGAGGGGGAAGCAGGCTCCCTGCTGAGCAAAGAGCCCCGATGCAGGGCTCAATCCCAGGCAGAGGCTCAACCCACTGAGAAATCCAGGTGCCCCAATGGGCATTTAATTTTATCTACATTTCATTCTGCCTTCGTTTCCCATTGGGATCCAGCTGCACTGCATCAGGTTGCCCCCACAGCAGGGAGTCTGCTTGTCCCTCTGCCCCTCCCCCCTGCTTGTGTGCATGCTCCTTCTCTCTTCCTCTCTCTCTCTTTTTCTCTCTCTCTCAAATAAATAAATAGATTTTTATTTTTTTTTCTATCCTGTGAATATAAAGGTAAAAAAAGATGAATTCTAATGATAAGCAGTGTTTGGGCCACAG
This sequence comes from Mellivora capensis, assembly GCA_004024625.1. Classification (NCBI taxonomy): domain Eukaryota; kingdom Metazoa; phylum Chordata; class Mammalia; order Carnivora; family Mustelidae; genus Mellivora; species Mellivora capensis. Next base: position 35,432 of record PISX010004807.1, on the reverse strand, counting down.
TTAGGCCCCTTTATTACAAACTAGTGAGTAACTCTACCAGTTGCATGCAAAAGGTACTAGAATATGTCATCCCAAAATATGCCTTTTTGGCATATGGATTATTTTGAACCAAAGACCGTTAAGAACCAACAGATGCAGGAAAAGCATCATAAATATAGGGCATGTTTTCCTTTTGTAAAGGAAATTTACATTTATAAAGAAAATTCAATTTGTAAACCATGTCTCCCTCCTTCTCCTCTATCTAAAGTCAGATTCTTAATGACTTATCAATGATGACAGCACCAGTCACCTGTGTAAGCAACCTTACTGATAAGACTTGTTTACCACATTTTTCTTGATCACATCCCATAACTTTCCTCTTCCACCCAGAAGTCAAAAACCCACTCTGTTTAGCCAAAGATGGCATATAAGCCCAAGTTCTAACCTACCCTCAGGGTTGCTCGACACTGTATGCTCCCGTATGGATGCACAATGAATTTTGTAATAGAATTCCATAGTTTTTCCCTTGTTAATCTATCTTTTGACAATCTAATCTACAGGGTCCCAAGCAGAGAACCCAAGCTGGCTAAAGGAAAAAGCTATTTTTCCCCCTTACATACACGTATTCCCAGTTGCTAAAACTCACCTTTCTCCAACATTTGTCTATGCCTTTACCTACTCCAGATACCAATCGCACAACAATTCCAGTAAGAATTTACCTTTTCGTAATTGGATGCTGAGTGAAGACAGATATATTTTGGCAGAATAAATTTTGCAGCTCCTTATATGAAGGGAGATCTTTATCTTTACTCTAAAGGCCTAACACAATACAATAAATAGCTGTTAATGACTGTGGTATAGTTCTCTAAAATGCTCCTGCATGATGCATCACTTCAGAAGAATTTGGGGAATTGCTAAAATGATATTTTACAACTAGCTATTGACATGGACATTTCTAAAATTAATTTCCTGTAGAGTGAGAAAAGATACTATACTAAAAATTTTTCAATACAGGTCTACTTATAAAGCCATTTCAGTGGAAGAATAAAAGGTGGGTATTTCCAAGACACCAGCTACAAGGTCATTTCAGAAAACCAAGACCAGGAGTTCAGTCCTAAATTGACTGGCTCTTGGAAGTAAGGAAAAGAAGCTTGATTAAAAAAAAGGTATACACTCCACCATTAGCTTATAAATGGAGACCCAAAGCTATCTACTGAACATTAAAGGAATTATTTTTCTTAGCTAAAATAATAGGTGAGTTTATCTTACTGTGTTTCTTTTACTTAACACTTTTAAGAACATAAAAGCTATTGCTGTACATATGAATGCCATCTTTGAATTCTGTCTTTACATGAAATTTTAAGCAAAGACGACACTGTTTTGACATTTTAAGTTCACTCCCTCTTAATAATGTATTTTACTACATTACGTGTCTGTGAAAGCATCATTAGGTTAATGTACAATATGCATAAGGGATATGGTTCAATAACTACAATATTTCCAACTTCAATCCTTTGACACAGGCAAAATGAATAAAATAACAATAGGACAGTCTTAAATTTAGATATATTCTGAAATGCGAAGTTATAAATAAAGTAATTTAAGTATAGTAAGAAATTAAAAACCATAACTTTTAGAAGTCTGGGAATATACCCCAAAAGATAATTGTCTCTCTCTCTCTCTCTTTCAAGATTTATTTATTTATTTGACACCCAGAGAGAGAGAGCACAAGCAGACAGAGGGAGAGGGAGAAGCAGGCTCCCTGCTGAGCAAGGAGTCCAATTTAGGGCTTGATCCTAGGACCCTGAGATCACCACCTAAACCGAAGGCAGACACTTAACCAGCTGCACCACCCCCACATCCCAAGATAATTGTTTCTAACAGACTAAGTTAGTGATCATGCAGTCAGAAAAATTTTAAAGGATCTATCACAATGAAAAGTTATTTCTTCCATCTTTCTTCTTTTGCAGGCTGTTACTTTAAAATGAGACATCCACTTTGAATTACAGGCTAGGCATTGTTTCTCTTAATTGTATTCTGATGATATAACATTGAGAAAAATGAAAGGGACAATGATGAAGCAGAGAAAGGTAAAAGAAAAAATATGCTTCCCCATTATCTATGTTTGACTAAGGTCTTAATAAATGTTACTTATAATTAAATTAGATCAGTTTTTCTTTTTTTTCTTTAAAGATTTTATTCATTCGAGAGAGAGGGAAAGAGAACGCATGTGGGGTGGGGGAGAGGCAAGCAGAGAAGCAGGCTCCCACCTGAGTAGGGAGCCTGACATGGGGTTCTCTCTATTTCAGGACCCTGTGATCTTGACCTGAGCTGAAGGCAGACACTTAACCGCCTCACCCACTCAGGTACCTCTCTTTTTTTTCTTTTCTTTTTTTTCTTTTTTTCCTTAAGTAAACTCTACCCCCAACTTGGGGCCTCAAGCTCAAGACCTCAAGGTCAAGAGTAGCATGTTCTACAAACTGAGCCAGCCAGGTGCCCCAAGAGCCTTTATTTTAAACAAAATATAAATATCTGAAGATACATTTTAATTTGTTAGTTAAAAAGTCCTGATTTGGGGACGCCTGGGTGGCTCAGTCATTGAAGTGTCTGCCTTTGGCTCAGGTCATGATCTGAGAGTTCAGGGATGGAGTCCCACATCCAGACTCCTTGCTCAGCAGGGAGTCTGCTTCTCCCTCTGCCTGCTGGTCCCCCTGCTTGTGCTCTCTCTCTCTCTTTGACAAATAAATAAAATCTTTCAAAATAAATAAATAATAAATAAAATTTAAAAATCCTGATTTCCCTTGTCTAAAATTTTTCCCTCTCTCATATTTCTCTATTGCTGTCATACACACAGCCCCAACTGGTTGAGTATTAGTTTGCCTTTCATAATGTATTTTTTAATTGGCTTTTCCTTAAAAGCTGTTTTCAAAGATATGACAGAGCTTATGTCCTATTTAAAAGAAAATCTCATGGGATCGCACTAAAGCATTACTCTGGAGAATTAAGTCTCATAAGAAGTTTTATTCTAATACCAAAGAACAGCCTTAAACCAATTTATATTCAGTCTCATCTGTAATCACTTAAGTCATAAGTATTACACCCTCTAGCTCCTCTTTCATCTCCCAGTGATTCTATATAACAACAGCAAGCTGTTTGCAGGAGGACAAAAGCTCATTTGAAGGGTTTCAGAATTAATGGATGCCTTTGAGTGTTTATTTCATTCACAAAATGACAAGATTACCCAGTCCTTGGATGTATCAACCACTGCCATGAAATTTTACCCTATCTGTGCAGGAGGAGAAACACACACACACACACACACACCAAACTGATTTGTTTATTCATTTAATTAAGATTTATTGGGCACTTACTATGTGTCAGGTAATGTTCTAGACAAATGAGAAGAAAATACACCTTGTAAAATTTGGAGCCCAATACACCTAGGATTAAATATTGATTCTGCTATTTATTAACTGAGCATGTAATAAAGAATTTGGCTGACCTTTGTCTCTGGTTCCTGGGAGCTAGCTTCTAAATCCTTGGAATTTCATAAGTGATAGGAGTGTTTTTGTTTTTCATGTTCAGCCTCTGGGACCACACCTGGACAGTTTATGTTAACAAGGACCTCTAGAGAGGGTATACTAATGAGATACCTCAGGATGGGGGCAGGCCATGGCAAAAAGACCAAGGGAATGATTAGATGCTTGGGGCTCTGAGCCACTGTACTATCAGCCTGAACTCTGGGGGCGGGGAATGGATGCTGAGTTCAAACACCTGGACAAAGATTCAACCAATCCTGTCTACATAATGAAGCTTCACTGAAAATTCAAGACACTAAAGCTCAAATGAGTTTCTTGAGTTGGCAATATTCCCTGAACACATTGATGTCAGGAGGATACAGAATGCCTGATCAGTGATTTCTGTGAGTCTAGCAAACTATAGAAATTTGGGTGGTTTTGCAGAACTGCTAAATTTGAGGTTGATGTTAGAAGTCTTGGGGAGACTTGGTGATCTGGAGGACTGTTCCCTAAACCCCAAGTCTGGCTAATTCAAGGTACTAAGAAATCTTCTTTGGCAAATTACTTATCTTTCTTAACTCTTAGTTTTCATATCTTCAAAATAAGTAAAATAATAGTATCTAAGTCCCTGGGTTGTTGTAAAGTTGAAATAGTTTCATGAACTATTTATGGTATGTATTGCACATAATAGGTTCTCACTTATGCTTTATTATTATTGGCTAGGAATTTAAAAAATGTATTATCTTATGAATGAAAGAGTCTTAATAAAAAGCTCTCTTAGAGCTCACAAAGCAAAGGATGTATCAATTTCCATGCATCCAGTCTTTGATTTGTTTATCTTGTCTGTCAGATATGAGAACTCCATCTAGAAACATCACATCACCAGGGCCAGTGACTTGAATATCATTAACAGTCTTAGGCCTATGACTAGTTCTTTCAAAGACAAAAAAACAAACAACAATAATAATAAAAAAATACATGAGAGTTACAAGACAGAGCTCCATCACAAATTTCTAAGATTTCACAAAAGGTCAAATTACTGTGGAAAGTAGCAACTGAGAAACTACAGTGACATAATAAATTCACTGATTCAGAAACAAAAGACTTTGCTCAGAGCCTGGATTTCGACAGGATGTCTTTACTACTTTCAACTCTGTGGCACTGGAAGTGGTCCTTATCTACCTAAAAACGCAACTGAGATGCCTGTTATTAGAACTGAAGTGAATATTAAGTGAAGTGGTGCATACAAAAGAGCATCAGAAACTATGTTTTTTTTTTTAGTGTGTGTAATCATTGACTTGGGCACATAATGATATTCTAATATGGAGGTAAAAGTACTTTTGAGCAGTGAGATGGAAACCCAATTGCTTAATTTAATTAGGATAAGAGTATTAGGTAAAATAAAGTTGCCATATAGAAGTAAATCCCTACAGTTGTGATTGATGTCATTTAAGGATGAATCCCGGAGTATCATATTAAAAGAAAGAAAGAAAGAAAGAAAGAAGAAAGAAAAGATTAAAAACAGGCTGCAAGCCTGATGTTCCCACAAATATGTTCTAATTAGTCTACAGGGTTTAAATAAAGGAAAAAAATAAATAAATAATACCCTTTTTATTTTCAGCTATATTTGACCCATATTCCCCAGTGACAACTATCAATTGGGGAAAAAAGGAGTCATTTTTCCACTGTTCTCACTCAGGTCCCCTCTCTTTATTTTCATCACTGACCTAATACCTATAGGCATGTGCGCCTCTGACTCATTTCATAGAGCTGAGTAACTTCTAGAATCAGGGTGTTTATGAGTGGTAAAAACCAAGATAGACATGGACAAAGAGGACAGGAGATCAAAGAATCTTTGTTAAGAACAAAATGATTCACAAGTCAGGGTAAGGCAAAGCAGGGAGGAGAAGGAATTAGAGTTCAAGCACCTAGAAAGCCTTGCAACATAATGCCCTCTTGGCCCCAAATTCTTGCTCTATCTGAGAATCCAATAGCTGTGAGTTTAGCCTGGCCTTCCAGGAAGAATTCCCCATAAAGAAAGCTGCAGCTGTGGTTGGGCAGGTCTTGATTATCACCCTCCATGCAGAGCTAAGACATGTAATGTATCTGATTTTACATTGGTTAACCCATCTCTCTGTAAAGACTCCTCCTCAATTCTTACTAAAATACGGAAAATAATTTCTAATTTATACTGATAACGGGTGCTGTGACAATCATGAAAACTTTGACAATCAGAATGAATACAGTCACACCATAAAGGAGGCCAAGAAATGTGCCTTTTTATTCAGGATACTCAGTGTGAACTGAATTCCCGTTCCCACCTCAAAAATATGCTAGCTCTCTGACATCTTGGGAAATTATAAGCAAGGGCTTCTACTGTGATAGAGAAACTAAGATTGACTGTTCGGTGGCTGAATGTACATGAGTGCTCTTCAACCTGACTGTTAGGATCACACTGGGACATTGAGGGAGTGGAGTGAATTCATAGCCCTTGGTTGGCAGCTCTTGTTAACAGCCATATTTCTGAGGGAGGTGACTCATATCCACAAGGTTATATTTTATTATAAGAAAAAATTAGCAGAAGCCAACATCTGAGTTCCTTCACTCATGTATTCATTAAATAATTTATCCAACGGACGCCTGGGTGGCTCAGTCAGTTCAGCATCTGCCATCAGCTCAGGTCATGGTCCCAGGGTCCTGGGATGGAGTCCTGCATTGGGCTCCCTGCTGAGCAGGGAAACTGCTTCTCCCTCTGCCTCTGCCGTTCCCCCTGCTTGTGTTCTCTTTGTCTCTGTCTCTCTCTCTCTGACAAATAAATAAATAAAATCTGAAATAAATAAATAATTTATCCAAATCTATCAGCTGGTAAACTCATATGAATTCAGTGACCATTTTAAGAATTACAAACTTCAAGGAACTTAACATTCACTAAGAAAATCTATTTAAGCTTTTTGTAGTTAAATATCTAAAGAGCATTATTGATAACAACAAGCTGCTCTGACTTTCCAGATGAGGAAAAGTCGGTAGTATTTTGCAGGCATATGCTAGAGAACGTGCAACCTGAGTAATGGAGTACTTGGGTAGCCAAACGACACAAAAGTTGTGATAACACAAGCTTTTGCTTCAAATTGCTTCAAGATTTCCCATACCAAGTGGTAAGGAACCTTTTATTAAGACATACCAGACACTGAAAATCGTGTTCCAAACTCAATTCCAGCCTTATCCTTGACTGCTCCCTAGCTATGCCTATCATTCCAGACTGTTTCCATTACCCAGATGGGATGTGTATTTGCAAACCTCCATGTCATCTTTCGTGCTGCTCCTGCTGCTTTTCCCTACTCTGTATGCTTCGTGAAGTCTAGCAGACCCTTTGGGGTGCAACTCAAATACCAGGAAAGTGGCAGCCTATTTCCAGTTCCTTCTCTCTGAAGGAAGTGTCAGTTAGCCCCTTCTCTGTGCTCGCGCTGAGCTGAGACTGCAGAAGTTAGGGTCATCTCCATCAATAACCCCTAATTCTTTTTTTTTATTATTTTTAAAAATTTTTTTATAAACATATAATGTATTTTTATCCCCAGGGGTACAGTTCTGTGAATCAGCAGGTTTACACACTTCACAGCACTCACCATTGCACATACCCTCCCCAATGTCCATTACCCCACCCCCCTCTCCCAATAACCCCTAATTCTTTAAGAGAACAACTGATTTCTTTTAGTTTCATTTTACTAGCTATGCAATGACACTGCATGTTATACACTAAAAAGCATTTTAGTACAACATATGCATTAATAATATAACACTATTCTATTATGACTAGTGTTTACTTGGCTCTTCCTTTTTACATGGGGAACTCTTCTAATTCAACAAATATTTTTGAATGCTTACTTTTGTGCCAAGTAATGCACCTGAGGTAAGCAACTGCATTTTGCCTTAGATCTACAATATGGTTTATAGTCTCCAGTTGGAGCCCTCAAGAACTAAAATTTTTTTAAAAATCCTGCATACTTTCATATAATCTAAGTCAAAAACTCTGGAGAATTATTTGCTTCTCGATAATTAACTCTTTTCCTTTCTACAGTTATTTCCCTTTCTTTGCTTTCTTTCTTCCTTTCTTTTTATTTTTTAAAAAGGTTTTATTTATTTATTTATTTGTCAGAGAGAGAGTGAGATAGTGAGCAGAACCAGGGGAAGCAGCAGGCAAAGGGAGAAGTAGGTTCCCTGCCGAGCAAGGAGCCCAATGTGGGACTCCATCTCAGGACTACAGGATCATGACCTGAGCCAAAGGCAGATGTTTAACTGACTGAGCCACCCAGGAATCCCTTGCTTTTATTTTCAATTTAAGTTTTTTATCTTCTTCTGGGTTAAAGACTCTATCCTGGATAAACAACGTTCTCACAAGTCTAAACACTGGAATAGTACTATTTCCTTGTCCTTAAGGGTTAACAATAGGTACATATTGGCCTACAAATTCCCCCTAAAGCCTACCTGTTCCTGAGTTTCCTTCTTTTGAGATTCTAATTAGATGACGTTATTTCAAAGTTTTTCTCCATTCAGCATGATTAAAAATAATTTCTAATTTGATAGTACAGTACAGGCAAAGCACTAGAGAAATTAGGGGATGGGCACCTGGGTGGATCAGTGGGTTAAGCATCTACTTTAGGCTCAGGTCAGAGATCAAGCCCCCCAGGCATTGGGCTCCTTGCTCAGCAGGGAGCCTGCTTCTCTCTCAGCCTGCAGCTCCCCCTGCTGTGTTCCCTCTCTCTGACAAATAAATAAAATAAAAATAAATAAATAAATAAATAAATAAATAAATAAATAAATAAAATCTTTTAAAAAAGAATTAGGATGAATAAAAGGGATCAAAAAAGTTAAGTTGGGATTTCCTGTGAGCCTTGGGGTTTAAAACGATTCCAGCAGAAAAGGGAGAAAAATAAGAAAATAATTCTTCATAGGAAAAATAGCATGGACTTTAAGAAAAATATTTTCTAAATCAATGGAAAAATAACATGAATTCAGAACATAATTTAAAACTAGAGAATATATGACTAATTTTAGCAAGCACTACAAATTTCAAAACACACTTCTTTGCTGATCATCTAAAATATTCTAATTCGTGTAGACATAAAATGAGTCTTTGAATATGAATTTTTTTAGGTTTGGATTACACAATCCCAATCAGTAACAAGAAATCATTGTTGATTAAGACTGACAGAAATAGAAGTTTGAATTATATATGTATGATATATGAGCTGTCATCAACTTTTACCAAATGAATGCTAAATCACTCAGAATATTTCAGAGCATATTTTTTTTTTACATATGGTATATCATTTGCAATAAACTGACTGATATACAACTTTTCCCTGATGGCATGTGTGTGAAAATTATCCCAGTGATCCTAAAATTATTTTTCTAGAAAGGAAACTAAATACAAGAAATAAACAAATTGGCAGAAGCCTACATGTTCAGACCAACAAGAAACCTGGCTTTGGGCAAGTAAGAATTTTAGTTAAAATTTCAAAATGTAATTGTAATTGCTGCTCTATTTCTTCCAGCTATGCTGACTCATTGTCATCACATGTAGTTTCGAGGTTATTCTAGGATTCTTCATTTCTTATCCTGACTGTTGCTTCATTTCCTTACTTCATTTCCAATGCTTAAAAAAAAAAAAATTAGATCATTACAAAAATTAGAATCTGAATAGTTTGCACTATAAATCTAGGATACCAGACTTTAAAATTTATTTAAGGTTCTAACTGCAAGCTTCCATTATTAAAGTTTTTGTGTCAAACTTATATTTTATGTCAACTTTTTACAAAAAAAAAAGGCATTTAAGCCCCATGATCTATTAATAAGTATAAGCTTGTTAATGACTCAGATATTCATTTACATTTCAAGGACCTCACTTGGTATACTTCAAAGAACAAGAATCTTAGAAACAAAAAAGACTCCAGTTTCACTCCTGGCTCTGCCAATTACTAGCTGTGATTATTCACACAAATTATGAGTACTCTAACAACTGAGACCTCAGGGGTGTAGGGAGAATGGAGGTAAAATCGTCTTTTGTATTTAAAAGAAAAACTATTTGTAAAGCAAACGGCACATTAGGATCATTAACATAATTGGCACACATTTAATACTGGTTATTCTCTTTTATAAAGAAAGATTTGTTTAAGTTGTTTAATTTTTAAATAGACTGTTTTGGCATCCTATCATCCAAATTTCAAGTTGGAAATGAATGGATTTAAATTTTAAATAGCCTAAAAAATCCATATGAAAGGTAATAATACTCAACACACACATAAACACCTATTCAGTGTACCTTCAGTTATCCCGTTAGGACATTAGTCACATAATCTAATGACATTGACATTTGCAAATAACTTTGAAAATTCTCACTTAAAATTTTCTTCACAGTATTTTCTCTTGAAATTGTTCAATAGTATTAAAAATATTACCACTTTATGAGAAATTTTTTTAACAAGAAATATTAGAAGTAATTAAGAAAAAAAAAACAGGAAAGAATTTGATGAAAGATAAATTGTACTAATTTTGTTAAATATAAGATATATAAAATAATGAGGTTGAGCTATATGGAGTACAAATTCACTTCACTTACTAATTAGATAAATCTATTTTTTAACCATACAAAATCATACTAGATGTATTTGCTTTTATAAAAGGACAGATCTAATGATGTGAAGTTTATTTCACACATCATATAGTTACCTTAAGAACATCTGGGGCTATGTTATATAGGTACTAATTAGGGGGATATAAAGAATCCATGCCTTACTCTGGCATTTGGGCTTTTATTGAGAGACTCTTCAAGTCTCTGAACACCCCCTAATTTTGTATATGCCTGAGTCGTAACTATGGTTGTAGCCAAGTAAAAACAGATGATAGAAGAGGTAAAACACAGTTGTTGGGACCATATTGGGGAAAATTCTCCTTGTAAATGTAAGAGGGAATTATTTGCAGTCTCTTTCAACAAGTATTTATGGAGCATCTGCTCAGTGTTCAGAACTGTGCTATTTGGCACTATATCTTTTTTCTAAACTTGGATATTCCAGTTAAAGATCTTTAACTGTCAAGGAGAAATATTTAGTCTTTCTTTGGGAGTGCCAAGTCGTTGCCAAATTGCTTAAAATGGTATTTGAAATTAAGGACAGTTTCATTTCTGCTAAGTTTGAGTAAACCTCTATTTTACAAAGTAACCAATTATCAGTTTTTAGAAGCTCTTTCTATTCTACTTATAAATCATAAATTGTAGCAAATAAGTCATGAGCATGATGGTCTATAGAATAATTTTTAAAATGTCCAATTATATACTTGTTTAGATAGAATGGACAGAAACTTCATCTTACTAGTACACTTAATACCTTGAACAAAACCTTGTACATACATAAAGGCATTCAATAAACATTTATTTTTTTAAAAAAGATTTTATTTATTTATTTGACAGATAAAGAGCACAAGTAAGCAGAGCGGCAGGCAGAGGGAGAGAGAAGCAGGCTCTCTGCTGAGCAGGGAGCCTGATGTGGGGTCTGATCCCAGGACCCTGGAATCATGACCTGAGCTGAAGGCAACTGCTTAACCAATTAAGCCACCCAGGCACCCCTCAATCAATATTTCTTGAATTGTTCTGAACTTACCATCAGTTCAGAATGACTTTGAAATAAATGACAAATGTAAGAAAGTCAAATGCTGTTTCCTACAATAATTTTTAAAGTCTAGGAGACAGAGGGAATAATAGAAACACCAACCATAGTTAGGGTATTGAGTATATGATGGAAAAGATCATGTATACACACAAAAAATAAAACAGTTTTATTTTCCATTTGCTGTAGGAATCCTTCAAAAAAAAGTCTTCTCTCTTCATCTGACTAGGTATTTACAACATATTATATATATATCCTTACAGTTTGGGGAAAATTTTTTTTCCTTTCTTTCTTTCTTTTTTGGGGGGGCTTCTATTAAAAGTACAAGTTGAGGATGTGTTTCATAAAAAGCAAAGCAAAGTATCTAAACAAAAAAAAAGATAAGAGAAAGAAAGAAAGGAAAAGGAAAGAGTCACATAGACAATATTTGAAGAGAATTTGGATGGACCTATGTAACTCTTGATTTATTCAATATCTTAAAGTAAGGGAATAAATTTCAAATTTTATATTGATGCCATCTTGGAAGTGTAATAAAGTCCAATACCCAAGGCAAGTAAAGAAGTTATTTTACTGGTCAGCAGATCACTAAACTCAGGAAGGGGCACTAAATTTGAGCACCAAAAAGATGACTAGGTAATTTAATGTAGTGAAAGAATGAACACACAGTTGACCATTACTTGACCTCTGTTACCAAGCAGAAAGGACTATATTTTACCATGTGCCACAGCTTGATTCACATAGAGATTAAGCTCTCATGTAATCAACTTTGCTTTTGAGGACTTAATCACACGGTGGCATGAGACACATTCTATCTCACTACTTCAAAATGAAGGGAACACTGTTATTTCTGTTCTATATAATGAAAATGAGACTAAAATACAAAAGACCAAGTCAAATGGCATTTCTGCTTTTAAAAAATGGCACATTAAAAAGCACTATAAAGTCATTTCTTACCCACATTTTAGTTAGAACACAATTTAAAATAACTTGATCTGAATTTAGAAAAGGGTGGTGAACACTATAAAACTAAACTCTTGTGTTCAGTATAGAGTACTGAATCCTCAAGATTCAGTGTTTGTGAAAAACAATCATGAGTAGTGAATTCCTATTTTTTTCAAATATAATACATATGACATAATATTCACAAAAAGTACAAAGTAATCCAATAGTATTTTGAGATTTTTAACAGATCAGTTAAACTATTTTGTTGAGTGCTACAATAATTAGCTATCACTGTTGGTAAGCAATTGTCAATATAATTGATATGTTAACAGCTATAGCATAAATAGGAGAAGATGTAAATTATACTACATTCTTAGTTTTTATTGATTATTCTCTCAGTCTCAAGAAAGAACATTTTTTAAATTTTTTAAAAAGATTTTATTTTATTTATTTATTCATCAGAGAGAGAGAGGGCACAAGCAGGGGAAGTGAAGGAAGGAGAAAGAGAAGTAGGCTCCCCATTAAGCAGAGAGTCTGATGTGGGGCTTGATCCCAGGACCTGGAGATCATGACCTGAGCTAAAGACAGATGCCCAACCAACTGAGCCACCAAGATGCTCCTCAAGAAAGAACATTTAAATGAAACTAAAGGTGACATTATTTTAGGGGAAAGTCTTAAGTTGTTCTTAACTAATATCTGTAAATAATTTAATTTCTATTAATAACATTACTTGTGACACACTTCACAGAAGATACTAATATGCAAGAGCACTATGCTATAATGGGAATGTGGAAAGCCAATGCATTTCAGTCATAAACATTTTTAATTAGATAGAAAAAAAGGGTTTCATTACATATATAAATTACATACAGCTGGGAGAAAAGTGTCATTCTGTGTGTCACAATTAGTTGGTCCATGCTAAAGAAAATTTGATCATTGTGTTGTGGGCTACTAGACAAATTTTTTACTTGGAAGATAATTCTATATAATATTAGTCCATATTAGCCTAAATTAGCCTGAAATTGCTTCTAAATTATTTTGAACATAAAGAAGCAGCAGATTTAACTTTTGGTTTTATGCCATCAGATACTTCTACTGAGATTTCCTTTTGTTACCTAGGCTAATATAAGGTCAGATCAGTTAATCTTTGTGTGATAGGATTATGTATGACTTATTTTATCTGTCATGTTTTTGGAACTTTCCAAATTTTCTACAATGAATATAAATATTCATTACATAAATAATAAAATAAAATAATAAAATCAATTTATACATATATGTGTATAGACCTACTTGTATATATGTGACTACACCTATTTATATATATATATATGCTTATATATATATATAGTAATCAGATGAAACACTAGACAAGACAATTTTTAAAACATATGTTGAATGTTGATCATTATACTTTTTTGTACAAGTGAAATAAGCACATTTTCTTCTTGCTTGGAGATTGAAGCTTATTGATATTAGTGAAACTATTGAACACAATGTAAAATCAAAGGACAAAACCAGGAAAAACTGAACAGCAATCATGTCTTTTATATCTAGATGAATGAATGCAATATATTCATTCTTTAGGTAGTTGTAATACTGGAGTTTGGAACAATTTATGAATCTTTAGATAAAATGGGAATTGGGGAAATGTCAAATAACTAACTGATAAATATAATAACTTACATTGTGCAATAATTATTATAATATATAACATATAATTAAATTTAATTATTTGTAATTTAGTATGTATTTAATTATGTATATTTACTGCACATAAAAAGAAATATTTCACAACATAAAGAAATAAACAATGAATAAATTATATACTATGATAAATATAACTAATAAATAAGACTACTTAAAAATCAGGGAGACATGAGTTCTGAAGGTAAGAGAAGTACATAAAAATTATCTTGACCAAAAAAAATACTTATTTTACATGGAAAGGATTCTTACAGAGCAACTTGTTAGGAGCTACACTCTTTTCTGCTTAAGAGACTGAACACAGTAAAAATATGCTGGCTTGAACAAAATTTTTATCTAATGGCTTAAAACATAATTAGATGAAGGCATTCCACATTATCCACTATTGTACTGCATAGGTAATGCTGATTCTGGTTGGCATTCAGTAGGCAGGCAGAAAATTGCGGCAATTATTGAAAATTATTGGGTTTTAAACACAGTGTACTCAACTCTCTCCTCTCATCCTCCCAACTTCATGCAAATTCTTTTTTTTAGGAAAATAATGAATTCTGCTGCTTCAGCACCAAGGAAACTACATTTTGAAAAATCATGATTTACATTTTTTATTGCTATTTGTCACACACAAAGAATACACATGCACTTGGGTGTTTTGTTTTTTGTTTTTGTTTTTGTTTTTTTTCAGTGTGAATCATGGTTTTCACTTTTTTTTTTTTAAGATTTTATTTATTTATTTGACAGAGAGAGAGAGATCACAAGTAGGCAGAGAGGCAGGCAGAGGGAGGAGCATGATTCCTGCTGAGCAGAGAGCCTGAAGCGGCCAGATCTCAGGACTCTGAGACCATGACCCCAGCTGAAGGCAGAGGCTTAACCCTCTGAGCCACCCAGGCGCCCCAAGATTTTCACTTTTCATCAGTTTCTCTATGCTTAACATACTTTCTACCAACTACACTTACAAAAGGTTGTAACTCCTACCCTTACAAAAGGTTCTAACTTATAAAAGTTTCTATCTCCTTCAAAAGGCTCTTTCTAATTTCACTAAGATAACTTCATATTTTTCTCTGTCACATTTTCACAGTATTTTTTGTGGCCCCATCAAGGCTTTAAAGTCTGCCTGTTAATACAGTTATGTGTGTGTTAAGTCTACCAACGATCCTGTGAGCTCCAGTGAAACTGAAGCATATTCATCTCTGTTCCCCACACCACCCTCCCCAATCACCTACATATTACTGAAATTCTCTGAAAAGAAAAAGATACCTTAAGCTTCGTGACTCTTTCTTTTTTTTTTAAGCAATTATTTTTTTAATTTTTAGAGACTTTATTTATTTGACAGAGACAGAGAGAGAGAGAGAAAGAGAGCACGTGTGCAGCAGGGGCAGCAGCAGGCAGAGGCAGAGGGAAAAGCAGGCTTCCCAGTGAGCAAGGAGTCTGATGCATCACTCGATCTCAAACCCTGGAATCATGATCTGAGCTTAAGAAAAGCGCTTAACCAACTGAGCCACCTGGGCTTAATGATTCTTAAAACAACTATACTTTTTTCTCTTTATTAATTCCACAAGAACAATTTGTCTCTCTTGTTTATTTGTTTTGTTTGAGTCATATATAAGGATCTATGGTTAGATGAGTAAAATTTTGAACTAAAGAATATTACTATCATTTGGTTTAGGTACATTTTTATCTTTTTTCTTATTTTCAAGGACAAATTGTCTTTTGAAATGACTTGGCATGTCATTTCAAAAAATAATAATTCTAAGCAAATGTCTATGAAACTTGGCTAATCACAGTCATATGCTATTTGAAACATGGTACATAATAAGGTACTCTTTGGGTGAAATTAGATTTTTAAAGTTCTTTAATAAATTAAAAAAAAAAGAAAAATAATTCTGTGTTGCACAGGTTCAGAATTGTTTTTTCACAAATACCATATGTTTATAATAAAGATTATTAATCCTAGAGGATACATCTTCCAATTTATGTCACTCTCTGATAAAAAAATGGATAATTGATTACATTAAACCATTGATAATTTATCAAAGATTTTCATTACCAGTATCAGGCTCTTATTCCAGTATAATAATTTACTGAACCCAACTTGTAGAGAGTCACTACTGCTACTTGAAATAGAAGAAAATTTATTTACTCTAAGTGAGCCTTTGAAATGGAGTAGCATAAGGAACAGAAAACACTAAAATACCTTATTTGTGCAACAAACACTTGAACTTAATGTCTGAAAAGATTTCTTTCTAAATTGCCTACTAATGACTCCGTAATTATAATCACATTAGTAAGACAATTGCCAGCTTTGTCCTGAGCCTATATGGGTTCAGAAATGCTATAAAATAAGCTAAACATGTGTGCCTCTAGTATTTTGAATATTCCAATTGGTGCCTACAATGTGTCAGGCTTTGTGCTTAGCACTGAACCACAGAGATATATAAGACTTGAATTTTGTCCTAGGGAACATCACAATGTTAGCTAACAATATACAAACTGATGCTTCATAACTAAAATTATGTCTAATAAATTAATTAATTTCATCCTGGATAGTCTGAGAACTACAGACTCAGTTTTTATAGACTCACAAATAATAGCTTCTCTAACAAAAAAGAACAAAAGGGAAAGGATAGCAACTTATCTTGTATTAGCTGCAGTTCTGAAAAAGGAGATGGTAGAGACAGAGTGCTGTCTATTCAATATAAATTGAACCTGAATCTTTGCAATAAAAAATTTCAGGTAGAATTATGGTTTGTGATATATATTGTATTGCAATGTTTCCAGAAGATTCTATTTCCTGATTAGATTCCATGCGATCTGAATCGTATTGTTTTTGCATGAAAAGTATCTGTCAAGAATGGATATGTCATTTTGCAAACATATTATCCCTGATTTTAATTAGGTTAGATATTATAAGCAAGGACTCATGGATCCTGATGCCAATTAATCTACTGTCCAGTCCATTGAAGTGAGGTGCTCACTAGGTAATCTGAGTGTAGCTTAATTATTTTTGTCATTTCAAATTGAGTCCTTTATTTCTATATTTGAGAAACGCATAGTTCCTAAACCCAAATGGATTTTTTCTGGAGAAGTTTGGATGAGGCAAAAGTGGAAGACATTATCAGATAGAGGTTGGTAATTTATCACTTAGAGAAGTATGAGCCTCACTTTTATCTATACAACTAGAGCATAAAAGGTTGATGTTGTGTAGCATAAAATAATTCACAATAGACCTTGGTGAAAAGACATAGTGAGTGTGAAATCTTAGTTAAACTATGGAATTCTAAACAAACTGTTTTTTCTAAAACTTGAAAAACCATCTCTGGGATGGAAATGTATGTAAAGTATTATGTCCATCTCTGTAAATTTAGCACTTACTGAATAGAAGCTTTATGTTATTACTAACATGTCTTGATTATACAGAATTTATTATATAATAGTTGTTCAATGTCAAATGCTTTTAAAAACATACGGGCAGACTACAACTATGGGCATTTGTACTTGATGGCTAATTCTTTATTTACATATCTATTATCCAGTGCGAACTCTCTTGCATAAGAGTTATGTTACTACTTCTCTAGATTGCAAACCATATCAGTGCTTAACTTGTGTCTGATACAAGTCACAATATATAGCAGTGTCTGGTATAAAATATGTGCTCAATGGATATATATAAATAATGTATATTATTTGAAGTCTTGCTTTAAAAATTAATTATAACAATCTAAATGTGGATTTTACTCTAGTAGAATTTTTGGGTTTTTTGATACTACGTAATGGAGGTTAAAGTACTCTGTGTACAGATTATAATAGTAGCAATCAACATTAAATATATCCCCTACAAATTACAATTGAGGGTGTTTGACTGCTCTGGGTAAAAAATGGTAATGTGAAAAGTAAGTCAATAAACTATTTAATATCCATTACCAGGATACGATATTTTTAATTTGTGATTTAAACAGTCTGACTCACATGATTTTATCTTCAAAGGAGAAAACTAGAGGTACTTACACTGATCCCTTTGTTGTTTAAAAATGTAATCCTCATAGTCTGGTTAAGAGTCTTCTTCTATATATATAAAATAAATCATGACACAGATGGCCCTTCATATTAAAGGCAAGATAAAATATTCATCTCTATATTTAACTACTAAAGCAGGAAAGAAGGAAACACATTTTTTTTTACTGGCTAGGCTATCAGATGTTGGTAAGTGTCAAAAAGAAAAATAGTAATAAAAAATGTCATCAATAAAACAATGACAGGCATAAAAACAATATGTGCATTTTTTATTTATCTAACAGTCTGAAATCCTTGACACTTAGAATATTAAAATTTTTTTCAAATATTACAAAGTCAATATGTAGGAAAGGGAATTCTTTGTAATGAAATTTTTATTTAATTCTGGTTTAGCATGCCCTTCCCAGATCTGACTGATGTGAAAAACCATCAGTTAGTCACTCCATGGAAAATTATCATTCTGCGTAAATAACAAAGAATATAAGTTTTTCCCTTACATTTTATAGAAGGAATATGCCATTATTATTTTCTAATGTGAATTAACCAGCTGATTATTTAATAGCCCTGTAATTTCTAACTACTAGGAGAAAAATCACAAACCTGACTTAGTATTTCTATCCCTAATTATGCTAGTTAATTTTCATATTCTTTAATATTAAGTCATCATCATAATATCATTGAGATGTTGTAACCAAAATCATAGTTTATTCAAAGCATTTTAAATACATTCTGATTAGGTAGGCCATTTATAACATTTTTTAGCAGTAATTCCAGGAAATGTTCAAGAAAGATGATTCAAAAGGATTGTTCTGGGTAAAAGGTCCTGATAAATGGAGATCTCCAGAGATGCAAATTACTCATTAAGATAAAAAGACATTTATTGATCCATCTTAGTTTCTTATTGGAAAGAGGAAAAAAGTATGAATCAGTACATCCTTACCTTTGAAGCCAGTATTTCAGGCATGAATGTTTTATTCAGTCTTGTCCCTAGCAATACACCCAAAAGTTAGAAGTGCAAAGGACACTAGAAGGGGAACTTCTAGAAGTTCCAATTATTATTTCAAAAGGGAACTAATTACTAAATTTTGATCATGAATTATGACTGCAGGGACTATGTAAATTAGACAGCCTATGTTTTACAATTTTCCAACTTGTGTAACTGTTGATGGTTGCCTTTCTTTTTTTAAAGATTTTAATTATTTATTTGACAGAGAGAGAGACAGGGAGAGAAGGAACATAAGCAGAGGGAGTGGGAGAGGGAGGAGCAGGCCTCCTGCTGAACAGGGAGCTTGATGCAGGGCACTATACCAGGACCCCGGAATCATGACCTGAGCCGAAGGGCAGACGCTTTACAACTAAGCCACCCAGGTGCTCCCGATGGGTGCCTTTTTAAAAGAAAATGATGTATGGACATCCTTTTGTGAGAGAAATGGATGTTATCTCAGTGGGGAGAACACCAAAGAACAAGGTGGATATAAGAAACTTTACAGGAAAAGATAAAAGCCCCCTAAGCTGTAAGGAAATAGAATGGAGATTAAGAGCTGGTCTGAGCCTTAGGGGTCACCTTAGGACACAGAATAGAAAAGATTCTGTGACTCACTGCCAATGCAGTATTTTGTGGTCCTAGTTATTGGCAAATTTAGTCTGTATTTTCTCAAATTCAGTCCCTATTTTATAGTAACCCATCTATTTATTTATGAAACAGATAACTCTGTTATGTGTTATTCACTCTGGATCACATGCCAACGATTTTCTTATGAGCAAGATGGACATGATCTTTTCTCTAATGGTTCATTGACTCTAGTGAGAAGAATAGACAATTAAATCAGCAATTATCATGATGTATGGAAAGTATTATGACAGAAATAAATAAGAGAGGATGTCTCCAATGTCCTAGGTCAGAAACAACTTCCCAGAAATGTCAAATTTAAACCAGAATTTAAATTTATGAATAAGAATTAGCTAACAAAAGAAAGGAAGATATTAGGGAAGGAGAAGCAGCCAGAGGAGAAAATTCTAAGTGTAAAGCAGAACATGTGCCAAGACTTGGAGAGGGGAAGGAGGACGTTTTATTCAAGAAGCTAAAAGAAGTTCAGCAGTTACAGAAATCTAGGTAAGGGTCAGCAAGTGAAAGCTATTGCCAAGAGTTTTGGCTTAGTCTTGAGGAAAATGAAAAGTCATGAATAAGTTTTTTTTTTTTCTTTTTTTGCTTAGAAGTAACCTGATCACACATTTTATGTAAAGAACATGTTTACCTGTCCAGTGCTGTGTAACGAATTACCACAAATTCAGCAGTTTAAAACAATGCACATCATTATCTTGCAGTTCTATGGCTCAAAAATCTAGGCAATGGCTTCTATAGTCCTCTGCTTAGGGTCTCACAAGGCTTCAAAGTACCTCCAAAGACTGGGTTTTCATCAGAAGCTTGGCTGGGGAAAACTTTCCCAGGTTGATGGCAAAATCATTTGGCAAAGTCACATTTCTTTGTGACTATAGGATATAGGCAACTAGCATCTTCAAAACCCAAGCAACAGAGAGTGCGAGTTGTGAGTCTGAAAGATATTTTCATACAATGTAACACAATCCTGGCAGTGACATCTCATCACACTTGCCATATTCTATTAGAAGTAAGGCACAGAGCTCACTCACACCCACGGGGAAGGAACTATGAAAGGTGTGACCACCAGGGGGTGGAAATCATGAGACAACCTTAAGATCCATCTACCCTAATCTCACTCAGTTGCAGGGAGAAAATAATGGCATGAGTTGTATTGTTGATACTAACCTACACTAAGACAGGGGTGGTGGAAAAAATGTGTCAGATTACAGGCATTTCTACCATGTAGTATGGACAAAACATGGTGATTGAATTTGAGGATTGAAAAGAGCTAAGAATCTAGGGTGATGCTCAGAGTACAGGTCAGGACAACTAGGTGGGTTCTGACCATGGAGATAGGAAATACCAGGGGAGGAATAGGTTTTGCAGGTCTTTACAATGAGTTTAGTTTTTAATATTTTGAATTTTAGTTTTTAACACAGTGAATTTGAGATAACTATGAGACATCCAAGAAGTAAAGTCTATAGGCAGTTGGGGATATAAAAATAATAGGTAAGGGGGGAACAATTTAGTTTTTTTTGTTGAAAAAAACTAATCATAGTTGTATATGCTTTCTAAAAGAGTGGCATTAATTTATCTCCAAAAGAGATGATTCTTTCAAAAGGCAATGTCTTGGTCCTAGTAACCAGTTAAGAAAGATCAGGACCATTAGATATAGCCAAATGGGCCCCATTTAGATGGCTAATAATAATACGAAATTTAGAGTTGCCTGCTGGACCTAGAAAAGAAACAAACTTCTGGCATAGAAGATAAGAAAAAGATCCAGAAACAGTGGGATCCCAACAGCATAGCTGGGGTTTGGAGCCCATGAGAAATTCCATAAGATAAAGTACATTTGAAGGATCTGTGGTATGCTTTTTTGAATTTTAATTACTTTAATTGATTCG
This sequence comes from Mellivora capensis, assembly GCA_004024625.1. Lineage (NCBI taxonomy): Eukaryota > Metazoa > Chordata > Mammalia > Carnivora > Mustelidae > Mellivora > Mellivora capensis. The sequence goes on along the minus strand of PISX010004807.1, from coordinate 14,116 downwards.
CTTGACCTTAAAAACTTTATTAAAGCGTGGTTTATGTTAGGCTTATTTCACCACTGCTTCATGCTGGAAATGGTAGAAAAGTCTTTATCTTTCATACATAGAAAACAATAATCTCAAAACCGACAAGCGAGCAGATGAAAACTGAGAAGTTGTAACAACACAAATTGAACAAAATACGTGTACTCTAAAAACAATTTATTCCCTTCCCTCTGGGAAGAAAGGGAGAGAAATGGGATTTGGAGCCATTTCTTTTGCTGTTACAGGAAAGGTGACTTAATAATGTAGAGGACTGAGGCTATGCAAGAAGCAGTTATTTATATACATGTAATCAATGCCAAGTGCAACACAACTGCCCTCTGCTCAATAGTTTTTTCTAGCTTTATTAAGATATAATTGACAATGACATCATGTAAGTGTAGTTGATTTGATACATTTATACTTGTAAACTGATTACCACAGTAGCATTAGTTAACATCTCCAACAGCTCACATAATTACCCTTGTTTTTTGGTAAGAACACTTAAGATCTACTTTTTTCTTTTCTTTTTTAGCAATTTAGAAGTATAAATTACAGTATTATTGATTATAATCACTACACTGTACATTAAATCCCCATAACTTATTCATCTTGTAACTGGAAGTTGGTAGCTTTTGATCAGTCTCTCCCTATTTTCCCTACCCCCCACCCCAGCCCCTGGCAATAACCATTCCACTCTCCAATTCTACAAGTGAAGCTTTTTGAGATTACATATCTCAGTGACAGCATATAATGCTTGTCTTTGTCTGACTTATTTCACTTAGCATAATGCCCTCAATTTCCATCCATGTTGTTGCAAATGGCGGTATTTCCTTCTTTCTCATGACTGTATAATATTCCTTTGTGTATATATACAATACATTTTTATCCACTAATCCATAGCTGGGCACTTAGGTTGTTTCTTTATCTCAGTTATTGTGAATAATCTGCAATGAGCTTGGGAGCGAAAATGTGTCTCAAGATCCTAATTATATTTCTTTTTGATATTTATCCAGAAGTAGGATTGCTGGATCATATGATACTTTTCATTTTTTGAGAAACCTCCATGCTGTCTTCCATAATGACTATACCACTTTGTGTTACCACCAACAGTGCAGAAAAGAGTTCGCTTTTCTCTATATTCTCACAAACGATTGTTATCAGCTATCTTTTTAATAATAGCAGTTCTAACAGGTATTATCTCACTGTGGATTTGATTTGCATTTTCCTGAAAAGTGATGTTGAGCATCTTTTTGTGTACTCAATAGCCATTTTTATGTCTTCTTTGGAAAAATATCTGCTCAGATCCTCTGCCTATTTTTTAATTGGACTGTTTATCTGTTTGGTTTAGTATTGAGTTGCATGAGTTCCTTATATATTTTGGATATTAACTCCTTATCAGGAACATGATTTTTAAATGTTCTCTACTATTTTCTAAATTTTCTTTTCATTTTGTTGATTGCTTCTTTTGTTATGCAGAAGTTTTTCATTTGATGTAGTCCCACTTGCTTGCTTTTGTTGCTTGTGTTATTGGTATCATATTCAAAAAATCATTTCCAGGACCAGGTTCAAGGGGTTTCTTCCCTACATTTTCTTCTAAGAGTTTTATGCTATCAGGTCTTATGTTTAAGTCTTTAATCCATTTCAAATTAATATTTGCGAGTAGTATAAGATACTTCTTCATTCTTCTGCATTCTTCATTCTTCTTCTTCTGTGATTATCCAGTTTCCCCAATTAAAAAAAAATTGCTTAAAAGAGATACCTTAAACAATGAGAGTGAACATGTATATAAAATTGTTATACATAAAACTGAGCATTGAAATTAAAAAATGTTGGTAAAGTTGATTACTAACAATAATAAAACAGAAAATAAACATTCATACAAAGAATGAATCAGAGTATGTTTCTATATTCATAATATTAAAATGTCTGTTCCCTTGCTAAACATTTCTCCACTTCCTATCACTATGTCACATTTTTCTCCCTCACATTCTTTTTCTTTCCTTTTCAACTCCTATGAAATTTACTGCTTCAGGTAGGAAGGAAACCTGGGTTTCTTTTGGCAGTCAAGAAATGAATATAAAGGCCATGATATCTGGCTTCCTCTACTCAGGGACATAACATTCATATTTAGACTTTTGACCTAAGTAAGAAATCTTGCCCTTGGTATAAGATAATGACACACTGTCAAGGAGGTCAAGACCAAAAGCAAAAACATTTGTAAACTTCTGGCCACAACAGATGAGCCTTCCCTTGTATTGCCAATGCCAACACAGAGTTTAATTCTTAAGCTTAATAAATATAAACTGGCCAATTGCTTTCCAAACAAAAGATTTTTTTTTACCTTACATATTTCTTATAGTTATATGATAATGCATCGTGAGACTTCATTCTATTTTCATTCCCTTTGAAAAAATGAGCTGAAATTGGTATCTTTAAAGCTAGTATTAACCGAAAAAAAAAAAAAAAGAAAAGAAAAACAAGTAGCATTAATGAAGCTCATTAACTATTTCAGTCTACATTGACTTTATAAATTCACCCTTGTCTGTAAGGGGATTCAGTTTCAGGACAACGTACTCACTTGTTTATATCCCAAATTAGGAAATAAAATCATGAACTAAACTTACAAACTCTTTGTGACAAATTAGAATTCACTTATAATTATAATTCATTAGCTCCAAATACAAATCACTGGTCTACTGGACTAATGTTGGTATTATCTTTTTTTAAAAATTTACTTATTTATTTACTTAATTTTTAATTTTTAAAAGTTTTTTAAATTTATTTTTTATTGTTAACATATAATGTATTATTTGTTTCAGGGGTACAGATCTATGATTCATCAGTCTTACACATTACACAGTGCTCACCACAATACAATCCTCTCTAATGTCATCACCCAGTCACAGCATCCCTCTTACCCCCCTCCACTCCAGCAATCCTCAGTTTGTTTCCTGAGATTAAGAGTCTCTTATAGTTTGTCTCCCTCTCCAGTTTTGTCTTGTTTCATTTTTTTTCCCTCTCTTCCCCTATGATCCTCTGCCTTGTTTCTCAAGTTCCACTTATCAGTGAGATCATAAGTTAATTGTTTTTCTCTGACTAACTTATTTCACTTAGCATAATAGCCTCTAGTTCCATCTACATTGTTGCAAATGGCAAGATCTCATTTTTTGATGGCTGCATAATATGCCGTGTGTGTGTGTGTGTGTGTGTGTGCATGTATGTGTGATTTTCTTTATCCATTCATCTGTCAATGGACATCTGGACTCTTTGCATAGTTTGGCTATGGTGGACATTGCTATTATAAACACTGGGGTGCAGGTGCCCCTTCAGATTACTATATTTGTATCTTTGGGGTAAATACCCAGTAGTGCAATTGCTGGGCCGTAGGGTAGCTCTATTTTCATCTTTTTGAGGAACATCCATACTGTTTGCCAGAGTGGTTGCACCAACTTTCATTCCCATCAACAGTGTAAGAGGGTTCCCCTTTCTCCACATCCTCCCCAACATCTGTCTTTCCCTGACATGTTAATTTTAGTCATTCTGACTGGTGTAAGGTGATATCTCATTGTGATTTTGATTGTTATTCTGTTGTGTATTTGTATTTCTCAACATGCCGAGTGAGGTTGAGTACGTTTTCATGTGCCTGTTGGACATTTGGATGTCTTCTTTGGAGAAATGTCTGTTCATATCTTCTGCATATTTCTTGATTGGGTTATTTGTTCTTTAGGTGTTGAGTTTGATAAGTTCTTTATAGATTTTGGATACTAGCCCTTTATCTGATACGTTGTTGAAAATATCTTCTCCCATTCCATCGGTTGTCTTTTGGTTTTGTTGACTGTTTCCTTTGCTGTGCAAAAGCTTTTTATCTTGGTGAAGTCCCAATAATTCATTTTTGCCTTTGTTTCCCTTGCCTTTGGTGATGTGTCTAGAAGTTGCTGCAGCAGAGGTCACAGAGGTTCCTCTCATGGATTTTGATGGATTCCTGTCTCACATTGAGGTCTTTCATCCATTTTGAGTCTATTTCTGTGTATAGTGTAGGAAATGGTCCAGTTTCATTATTCTGCATGTGGCTGTCCAAGTTTTCCAAAACCATTTGTTGAAAAGACTGGCCCCCCCCTCATTGGATGTTCCTTCCTGCTTTGTCAAAGATTAGTTGACCATAGTTGAGGGTCCATTTCTGGATTCTCTATTCTGTTCCATTGATCTGTGTGTCTGTTTTTGTACCAGTACCATACTGTCTTGATGATTACAGCTTGTAATAGAGTGTGAGGTTTGGAATTGTGATGCCACAAGCTTTGGTTTTCTTTTTCAACATTCCTTTGGCTATTCGGGGTCTTTTCGGTTCCATACAAATTCGATGATTATTTGTACCATTTCTGTGAAAAAAGTTGATGGTATTTTAATAGGCATTGCATTGAATGTGTAGATTGTTCTAAGTAGCATGGACATTTTCCCAATATTTTTTCTTCTAATCCATGAGCATGGAATGCTTTTCCATTCTTTGTGTCTTCCTCAATTTCTTTCATGAGTACTTTATAGTTTTCGGAGTACAGATTCTTTGCCTCTTTGGTTAGGTTTATTCCTAGGTATCTTAAGGTTTTGGGTGTAATTGTAAGTGGGGTCAACTCCTTAATTTCACTTTTTTCTGTCTGGTTGTTGGTGTATAAAAATGGAACTGATTTGTGTGCATTGTTTTTATATCCTGCCACTTTAGCCTGCTCTTTAGCCTCTGTGTATTTGAGTTCTTTCCAGCTTCCATCTTGTGATTGAGTTTGAGTTTCAAAGCACTGTGGTTCAAAAATATGCAGGGAATGATCCAAATCTTTTGGTACCAGTTGAGACCTGATTTGTGACCCAGGATGTGATCTATTCTGGAGAATGTTCCATGTGCACTAGAGAAGAATGTGTATTCTGTTGCTTTGGGATGGAGTGTTCTGAATATATCTATGAAGGCCATCTAGTCCAGCGTGTCATTTAAAGCCCTTTATGTCCTTGTCTATCTTTTGTGCTTAGATGATCTGTCCATTTCAGTGAGAGGGTTATTAAAGTCCCCTACTATTATTGTATTACAGTTGATGTGTTTCTTTGATTTTCTTATTCATTGGCTTGTATAATTGGTGGTTTCCATGTTAGGAATATAAATATTTATAATTGTTAGATCTTCTTGTTGGAGAGACCCTTTAATAAGTCTGATATAGTGTCCTCCTCATCTCTTATTACTTGTATTATCTTTTTTCTCCTAATATAAATGATAAGAAAACTAATATAATCCAAATTTTTTAAGTTGTGATAAATGCATGTATGGTTAACATAAAGTAGAATATAATGACAAAGTCTCCAAAGTCAGTTGTTGAAATGAAACTGGCAATGATGAGCAAACTAATAATCAGCCTGCGGTATTGATACCAAAATATTGATAATGAATATTTATGATCCCTCCAAGGGTCACAGCAATAAAAGAACATTTTTTTAAAAGATTTTATTTATTTATTTGACAGACAAGAGATCACAATAGGCAGAGAGACAGGCAGAGAGAGAGAGGAGAAAGCAGGTTCCCCACAGATCAGAGAGCCCAATGTGGGGCTTGATCCCAGGACCCTGGGAACATGACCTGAGCTGAAGGCAGAGGCTTTAACCCACTGAGCCACCCAAGTGCCCCTAAAAGAACATTTTTAAGAGCAGACTAAATTTATAGATTATTTCAATAAGATTAATGTCAAACTGATTTCAAAATGTATGGTAAAATGAAAAGTTAAGAATGAATAATTGCAAAAAGTTTTATATGTGGCTGAGGTTCTGTAAGAGAGAAAGGTAGACATTTAGCTAGGAGGAGAAGTTTGTGACTTTACCAGAGAACAAGTACACACACCAACAGAAATTAAATCTTTGCATCATTCCCAATAGCCTTTTAGAGGGTCTGGTTCACAAGTCATGCAGATGATCCCCTCATTCTTACAGTAGTTTCCTGTTAAAGAAAATCATGGTCTCCCCTATTATGTCTTCAAGTTCTTTTTTTTTCTTAAATACTGTTCATAATTTATCTTACAGACATGTGTATAATATTCAAAATATTTAGTCAATTGACTGACTAGTTGCAGATCAACTCTAAAAACCCACTGATGGAAGTCAGACATCGAAAAGAAACATAAAGGAAAAGAAATGTAAGTAAAGAGTACTAATATACAAACAAATGCAGTAGAGGCCAGATTACACTAAAAGACAAATAATAAACAGAAATGTAAAAGCCAATAATTCATTCTAACTGTTCAAAAGCTCCCCACTCAAAACATCTGACACACCCCTCATATGGCACCAAAGTGACAGCTCCATATGGACATTAGAATGACAACTTAACAATGTGCTATGTCCTCAAAGAGTTAGATGGATGCTGCAGTTATTAGCAAAGCTGGTGAGCTCTGAAAAAGAATAAAAATGCAAAGCATTCTTTTGCTTTCTTTATGTGCAAGAGCTTTTGAAGAGTACTGAAACAGTTGTAATACAACTCATCTCTCTCAGAAAGGAGGAAAGTTCCAAAAGCTCTCAAATATAGGGTACAGGGATATCAACAGTGCATCTTTCACTTATGCTATGAAATATTTACACTTTAGTGAACCTGGCTTATTACAGGGGACAGAAATAGACTCTAGGTCAGCTAGCAAGATAATAATGAACTAGGCCTTGCTTTTGTGGATATTTTTTAAAAAGTACAAAATGCTCTGTGCATTTAAAAGAGGGCATTGAATAGATTGTCCAATGGGGATTTTTGCTCTCTTGGCTTTTGTTACAAGTCTCAATCTTAAAACCAGCATTCTTCTACATATAGTTGTCCAATTTTCCCAGCACCATTTATTGAAGAGACTGTCTTTTTTCCACTGTATATTTTTTCCTGCTTTGTCGAAGATTATTAGACCATAGAGTTGAGGGTCCATATCTGGGCTCTCTACTCTGTTCCATTGGTCTATGTGTCTGTTTTGATGCCAGTACCATGCTGTCTTGGTGATCACAGCTTTGTAGTAAAGCTTGAAATCAGGTAACGTGATGCCACCAGTTTTATTTTTGATTTTCAACATTTCCTTAGCAATTCGGGGTCTCTTCTGATCCATACAAATTTTAGAATTATTTGCTCCAGCTCTTTGAAAAATAACGGTGGAATTTTGATCGGAATGGCATTAAAAGTATAGATTGCTCTAGGTAGTATAGACATTTTAACAATGTTTATTCTTCTGATCCAAGAACATGGAATGGTCTTCCATCTTTTTGTGTCTTCTTCAATTTCTTTCATGAGTGTTCTGTTCCTTGAGTACAGATCCTTTACCTCTTTGGTTAGGTTTATTCCCAGGTATCTTATGGTTCTTGGTGCTATAGTAAATGGAACTGATTTTCTAATTTCCCTTTCTGTATTTTCATTGTTAGTGTATAAGAAAGCCACTGATTTCTGTACATTGACTTTGTATCCTGCCACGTTACTGAATTGCTGTATGAGTTCTAGTAGTTTGGGGGTAGAGTCTTTTGGGTTTTCCATATAAAGTATCATGTCATCTGCGAAGAGAGAGAGTTTGACTTCTTCATTGCCAATTTGGATACCTTTTAT
>PISX010004806.1:0-116109 GCA_004024625.1 Mellivora capensis | reverse complement strand
GTGCAGCCACTCTGGAGAACAGTGTGGAGGTTCCTCAAGAAGTTAAAAATAGAGCTTCCCTATGACCCTGCAATTGCGTTACTGGGTATTTACCCCAAAGATACAGATGTGGTGAAATGAAGGGCCATCTGTACCCCAATGTTTATAGCAGCAATGGCCACGGTCGCCAAACTGTGGAAAGAACCAAGATGCCCTTCAATAGACGAATGGATAAAGAAGATGTGGTCCATATACACTATGGAGTATTATGCCTCCATCAGAAAGGATGAATACCCGACTTTTGTAGCAACATGGACGGGACTGGAAAAGATTATGCTGAGTGAAATAACTCAAGCAGAGAGAGTCAATTATCATATGGTTTCACTTATTTGCGGAGCATAACAAATAACACGGAGGACATGGGGAGATGGAGAGGAGAAGGGAGTTGAGGGAAATTGGGGGGAAGATGAACCATGAGAGACTATGGACTCTGAAAAATAACCTGAGGGTTTTGAAGGGGCGGGGGGTGGGAGGTTGGGGGAGCCTGGTGGTGGGTACTGTGGAGGGCACGCATTGCATGGAGCACTGGGTGTGGTGTAAAACTATGTATGAATTCTGTTATGCTGAAAAGAAATTAAAAAAAAATTTTAAAAAAATTAAAAAAAAAAAAAAAAAAGAACAAAGCTGGAGGCAGCATGCTCCCTAATTTCAAACTATATTACAAAGCTATAGTAATCAAAATAGTGTGGTATTGACACTATTAAAAACACATAAATCAACCTAACAGAATAGAGAACCCAGAAATAAATCCGCACATATTTGGTGAATTAATTTACAACACAGAAGCCAAGAATATACAATGGAAAAGGACAGTTTCTTCAATAAGTGATGTTGGAAAAACTACACAGCCACATGCTAAAGAATGAAACTGGACCACTATTTTATACAATGCACAAAAATTAATTCAAAATGGATTAAAGGCTTGAACCCATAAGACTTCTAGAAGAAAACATAGGCAGTAAGCTCCTTGACATCACTCTTAGCAATGGTTTCTTTGGATTTGATACCAAAAGCAAAGGCAACAAAAGCAAAAATAAGTAAGTGGGACTACACCAAGCTAAAAAACTTCTGCACAACAAAGGAAACCATTAACAAAATAATAAAAAGGCAACCTAATTAATGAGAGAAAATATTTGCAAATCATATCTGAAAAGAGGTTAATATCCAAAATGTATGAAGAGTTCATACATCTTACTAGCAAAAACAAAACAACAACAACAAAATCTCACTAAAAAATGGGCAGATCTGAATAAACAATAAAATCCAAAGAAAAACCAATAGCCAACAGTTTTTTGGAAAGATGCTCAACATCACCAATCAGAGAAATGAAAATCAAACCACAATGAGCTGTCACTTCACAGCTGTTAGAGTGGCTCTTATAAAATAGAGCTAAGTGCTGGCAAAAATGTGAGAAGGTAAGCCTTGTTCTCTTTTGGGGGGATTTTAAATTGGTGCAGGTACTATGGAAAAGAGTATAGAGGTTCCTCAAAACTAAAAATAGAACTACTGTATGATCCAGCAATTCTACTTCTGGGTACTTATCTAAAGAAGACAAAAAGACTAATTAAAAAAAGATATGTGCACCCCGTGTTCACTGGAACATTATTTGCAGTAGCCAAGATATGGAAACAATCTAATGTCCATCAAAGAATGAATGGATAAAAGAAAGCGTTATGTGTACATATATGTTTATCTACATAAATATAGATATACACATATATACACATATATTTACACACACACACACACACACACACACACACACAATGGAATATTTAGCCATAAGAATGAATAAAACCGGGACGCCTGGGTGGCTCAGTTGGTTAAGCAGCTGCCTTCAGCTCAGGTCATGATCCCAGCATCCTGGGATCGAGTCCCACATGGGGCTCCTTGCTTGGCAGGGAGCCTGCTTCTCCCTCTGCCTGCCACTCTGTCTGCCTGTGCTCCCTCACTCACTCTCTCTCCCTCTCTCTCTGACAAATAAATAAATAAAATCTTTATTAAAAAAAAAAAAAGAATGAATAAAACCTTTCCATCTTTGATAATATGGATGGACCCTAAGTGCATTATGGCAAATAAGTCAGAAGGAAAAGGACAAATACCATGTGAATCCAAACAAACTTTTACAATGAAAGCTAAACTAACAAGCAACCAAGCCCATAGATACAGAGAACAGACTGGTGACTGCTAGAGGAGGCGTGGAGAGGTGAGCCAAATGGGTGAAGGGAGACCAAACAGTACAAATCCAGCTATAGAATAATTAGGTCAGAGGGATGTGAAGTGCTGCATGGGCTACAATTAATAATACTGCATATTTGAAAGTTGCTAAGAGACTATATCTCAATTACAAAATATTTTTTGTGATGAGAATTTTTAAGTATGGTGACAGATATAAACTAGACTTACTACAGCGATCATGCTGCAAAGTATGAAAATACTGAATCATTCCACTGTGTACTTGAAACTAATATAATGTCCTACGTATCAATCATACCTCAATTAAAAAAAATCATAACCTCCAAGGAGGTCTATGATGGAAAAAATTAAGATTTAAGAATCTTTATACATTTATAGAAAAGTTATGTTTAATCAAGAGAAATGTTTTTAAAGACCTGATTTCTCTACGCAAATAAACTGTACTTAAAAATATCTGAGATCATCTTGTATCTCACAAGGAAGTTCAACTAATGTCAACAATTTAGGCTAAAAAGATGAAAAAGACATGTCCATATGTTATCTCATATTTTTGAAATGTTCAAGAAACTAGTAAAAACAAACCCAGTAAAAATCTTGCAAATTTTATCACTTCTCCTGAAACCACACAGATTAAGAAGAAGATGAAGAAAAGTAACATGACAGAAAAACTGTAAACTCCAATTTGTATGTAAGTGACATTAAAGGTGAAGGCGGTGCAGGAAGCATACAGTAGATATCCTAACAGCACTCTGAGGGGTCTAGAGAGAGCCAGTAGGGACGCAGCACTGAAAGGTCTTTAAACTCTCTTACGATTTTTTCTTTAAAGATAGAATATACTTTGAGAGGGAGATGAATGGGGCTTAACTGCTTCAACAAAGAGGACAAAGAAGGTGCAGGAAGTAGGGACAAGCGGCAGATATCAGGAAGCACTAGAAAATTACACCACTTACATCATCATAGGTTTCATTCCCTTGGAGAGCAAGTTTATGGAGAAAAGACAATAGAGCCCTCCTGACTCAGGTTCACTTAGGAGAGGCAAAAGAGAGATGGGCGAACAAGGGCCATGATTAAGAAAATAGTCCTTTTGGAAGCAATAGAGGGAGTGCCAGGGCTGTGTAATTTGAAAAGCTGTGTTGGCCCCCCCATCACTACACTGCTCAGGAACCTCTTGCTACTGACATCACAAAAATCCATCTCACTGAAATATGAGTAAGAAAAAAGGAACATTACCAGTAACTATATGGAGATAGTTCTTTAAAAAAGTATTAAAAAAGCATCATGACTTTCCTGAAATAACTCATCACAAAACCCTTACCAAGAAGCAGATGGAAACTAACCTAACAAACAGAACAAAATGAATAAAGAAATGATACCAAAAGACAGGCAATAACAAGATAATGCCTACCACTCAGTAACAAAAAAACCAAACCCACTTAAAAAATGGGCAAAGAAGCTGAATAGATATTTCTTTAAAGACAATATAAAAATGTTCAATAAGCACATGAAAAGATGCTCAATATCACTAGTCATTAGGGAAATATCAATCAAAACCACAGTGATCACAAGCAGTAACTGCTTTGACATCAGCCATACCAACTTCTTTCTAGATATGTCTCCTGAAGCAAGGGAAACAAAAGCAGAAATAAACTATTGGGATTTCATAAAAATAAAAAGCTTCTGCACAATGAAGGAAATGATCAACAAAATTTAAAGGCAACCTACAGAATGGGAGAAGATATTTGCAAATGACATATCTGATAAAGAATATCAAAGTCTACAAAGATCTTATCAAACTCAACACCCTCCAAAAATGAATAATCCAATTAAAAATGGGCAGAAGACATGAATAGACATTTTTCCAAAGAAAATATACGACAGCCGAGAGACACATGAAAGATGCTCAACATCCTCAGGGAACTACAAATCAAAACTACAATGAGATATCACCTCACTCGTGTCAGAATGGCTAAAATCAACACAAGAAACAACAGGTTTTGATGAGGATGTGCAGAAAAGAGAACCCTCTATATACTGTTGGTAGAAAACACTCTGGAAAACAATATGGAGGTTCTGCAAAAAGTTAAAAATAGAATTATCCTAAAATCCAGTAATTGCACTCTAGATATTTACCCAAAGAATACAAAAATACTAATTCAAAGGTATACATGTACTCCAATTTTTATAGCAGCATTTTCTACAATAGCTAAATTATGGAAACACTCCAAGTGTCCACTGAATAATGAAAGAATAAAGAATGGTATACATACACAATGGGGTATTACTCAACCACAGGAAAGAATGAAAACTTGCCATTTGCAATGACATGGATGGAAGTAGAGTGTATTATCCTAAGTGAAATAAGTCAATCAGAGAAAGAGAAATACCATATGATTTCACTCATGTGTGGTATTTAGAAAACAAAAGAGTAAGGGAAAAAATGAGAGAGGCAAACCAAAAAACAAATTCTTAACTATAGAAAACAAACTGATGGTTACTGGAGGGGAGGTGTGTGGGGGTGGGGGTTAAATAGGTGATGGGGATTAAGGAGGACACTTGTGAGGAGTACAGGATATTGTATGGAAGTGATGAATCACTACATTGTACACCTGAAGACAGTATAACACTGTGTTTACTGGAATTTAAATGAAAACTTTTTAAAAAGATGCAACATTAAAAAAAAAAACACATCAGAATCATTCTGCAGTTTAACGAAAACTAAACAAAAACCATAGTGAGATACTGCTTTATATCCACTAAAATGGTTATTAAAAAACAAACAAAACAAAAACAAATAACAACAACAAAAGCCCAGAAAACAAGTCCTGATTAGGATGTGAAAAACCTGGAGCCTTCATATATCACCGGTGGCAAAATAACAATTGTACCCTAAGGAAAACTGGTGGTTCCTCAAAAAGTTAAATATAAAACTTCCCATGTGATCCAGCAATTTCACTTCTGGATATATTCCTGAAAGCCAAGGACTCAAGATACTTATAAACCTATGTTCACAGCAGCATTATCCCTAACGGCCAAAAGGTAAAAACTATCCAAATGTCCATCAACAGACGAATGAAATGCAGTATGTGTATACACAGTGGAATATTATTCAGCTTTATAAAGGAATGAAATTCTGACACATGCTATAACATCAATGAAGTTTGAAAACAGTATCAGAGTGAAATAAACCAGATACAAAAGGACAAAAATTCCATGTTTCTACTTATGAGATATCCAGGATAGGCACATTCATAGAGACTGGAAATAGAAGAACGGTTACTAGGGGCTGGGGGCAAAGAAGGGAATGTGCAGATATTTAAGGGGTACAAAGTTTATGATGAAAATGATGCAAAGTTCTGGAAGTGGATAATCATAACTGCTACGCAACTTCATGAATGTACTAATACCACGGAACTGTATTTCAAAAAAAGGTTAAAATACTAAGTTTAATGAGTTTTATGTTATGCATATTTCACCACAATCAAAATAAAACTTAATGAATTGATTATGAATTGAATTGATTACAAAGCTTAAATGTAAAAATTTAGGGAAGAGATAATCAGTCCATAGGAGAATGTGAAATGGAAACTGGCAAAACCATGAAGGGAAGAAAAGGAAAAGACAAAAAAAAATTTCAGAAATGAAGACTAAATTGTCAAGAGCACAAAGAACAATAGCTGTTAACAGCATAGTAAGAGAAAGAGAGGACATAAATGAGAAAAGTAGACATAATGAAACATTAAAAAAAGAATGACAGGGTTTTAAGAGATAACTACAGATATCAGTTTTAATGAGTCCCAATATAGGGTTATTGGAGTCTCCAAACAAGAAAAACAAATAATGGAGTAGAATACCTAAAGATGTAATTCACAAAAACTATGCTTCAGCAGAAGCCCCGAATCTACAAACTGAAAAGACACACCTTAGAACAGTTCACATGATCTATTCCAGGGAAATTACTAGACTAACAATAACAAAGAGTCCCTTGGGCAGCCAGGTAAAATATCATATCATAATAAGGAAAAAAAAAATGAATAACCTCAAACTTAGAGATTGCAGTATTTAATGTCATAAGACAACAGAACAAGATTTAAAAATACTTAAGGAAAGGGGTGCCTGGGTGGCTCAGTGGATTAAAGCCTCTGCCTTCGGCTCGGGTCGTGATCCCAGGGTCCTGGGATCGAGCCCCACATCGGGCTCTCTGCTCGGCGGGGAGACTGCTTCCCCCCCCTCTCTCTGCCTGCCTACTTGTGATCTCTGTCAAATAAATAAATAAAATGTTTAAAAAAATAAAATATTTAAGGAAAGACTGCAGGAGCCAAATTCAATAACCAGTCAAGCTGTCCTTCATCTATAAAAGCTATAGTTTGGGGCGCCTGGGTGGCTCAGTGGGTTAAGCCGCTGCCTTCGGCTCAGGTCATGATCTCAGGGGTCCTGGGATCAAGTCCCAGGTCGGGCTCTCTGCTTGGCAGGAAGCCTGCTTCCCTCTCTCTCTCTCTCTGATCTCTCTGTCAAATAAATAAATAATAAAAATCTTAAAAAAACTTTTTTAAAAGCTATAGTTTGAATATACAAAAGCTAAGAATACTTGAACCTTCCTTGAGAAAACTATCAGAGAACAAACTTTAACCAATTAATAAATGGCTGGGGAGGCTTTGATAAAGTGACAAGCAAAGAAATTTTTAAAATTTAAAAAATTTTTAAAAGGCACACATGGAGCATAAACAATGAATTTTGGAACACTGAAATAAAACAAAATAAAATAAAATGGAAAAAAAAGGAAAAACAATTTAAAAGTTCATAATTTTTAAAAAACGAACCATGTTATATGAGGAAGGAATGAAGAACCTTCTATGATTACACTCAAACGGGAAGATTTGGGGTTGAAATACTTTCAGATTTTGAAAGAGCAGTCATGTGGTTCAGAGGACAAAACCAGAGAGTGAACGGTAGTTATCTGGAAACAGATTTTTAAGACATACGAAGAAGAAATAATAATCACTTCTAAGGACAGAATAGATCTTCTCAGGAGGTGGTGACGATCATAGTAATCAAAGGTAGGCAAAAACAATGTAATGCCATTTACTATCATTTCTATTCATGGAAATTTTTTTGAAAAGAGAAAAAAATGGTAAGAAGCAGTGAATGTAAACTGATTAAAATTTCTGGAGGGCAATTTGGCAATGCCTAAGAAAAGCTGGGGCTTCTTCTCAGGCTGTCCTCTTTTAGTCTAGACTCCCAAAGACAGGGGAGGGGCAAGTAACAGTGAGCAAGACTCCTATCTTATACAAAGCAGACCTCTAGATATTCACAATATACTGTCATTTGCAGGAGGTAGTATAGACTACTATAAACTAATATCAAGTCTAATCTGTTTATAAAAGTTTTTATAAGCTCATAGAAAAACTATAGGATGTAAGCAAACATGGTACGTATTACTGTTATGGAATCTTATTATTTTCTCCTTGTTACTTATTTCTTAAAATTTATACCCTAGACATATATCACTATTATAGCAAGAAAAATGAAAGGTAATTATAAAAAGTTAGGGGCGCCTGGGTGGCTCAGTGGGTTAAAGCCTCTGCTTTCGGCTCAGGGCATGATCTCAGGGTCCTGGGATCAAGCCCCACATCGGGCTCTCTGCTCCGTGGAGAGCCTGCTTCCTCCTCTCTCTCCCTGCCTGCCTCTCTTGCCTACTTGTGGTCTCTGTCTGTCAAATAAATAAATAAAATCTTTAAAAAAAAAAAGTTAAATTTTCTATATAAAATTAGGTCAAGACCTACTGCTAAACTTCCAGTGATAGAGTACAGGGTTCTATAAATCCTCTCCGACACAAATACAAAGCTGGACAAAATGGTCAAAACCATCATTTCAGGGATCTAGAAACTAATCAAAGGCAAAAAAAAAAATTTGGGAGACACTAATTCGTGAAAAAATGATTAAGTTTAGGGAAGAGTAATGGGAGCTTGTGGCACGCTTGCCTGGGCCTACTCCAAACCCTTCCTATCCCCCTGGTGGGACTGGCACAACAGTAATGAAACCAGCAGTTTTGGTTCTGGCTGAATTAATCTGAAAGACAGGACAAAACCTCCACTCCCCGTGGGTCATGTATCTGAGAAAGGACTTGTATCATAATATATAAAAAGAACTCTTAAAATGGAATAAGAACCAACAACCCCCCCCCCAAAAAAGGACGAAACATATGGACAGATATTTAACCAAAAAAGATACACAAATGGGAAAAATGTTTATGAAAAATGTCCAACATTATTAGTCATTAAATAACACTACAAATTCACAAGAATTGCTATAATAATAGAAGAGTAACAATATCTTATGCTGACAAGGGTGTGTAGAAACTGGGATTCTCATACTGATGACTGGCATGTAAAATGGTGCAGTCATTTTGGAAAATATTTGGCATTTTCTTAAAATATTAAACATAGGGATGCCTGGGCGGCCCAGTAGTTAAATGGCTGCCTTCGGCTCAGGTCATGATCCCAGCGTCCTGGGATCTAGCCCCACATTTGGCTCCTTGCTCAGCGGAAAGCCTGCTTCTTCCTCTGCCCTCCCCCTGCTTGTGTGCCCTCTTTCATTGTGTCTTTCTCTGTCGAATAAATAAATTAAAACCTTTTAAAAAAAACATTAAACATAAATTTAGCATATCATCCAGCAGTTTCACTCATGGGTACCTATCCGAACGCAGCATTATTCATAACATTTCCTACAAATTTCTTACTTCCTACAAATACTTCCTATTTCCTACAAATAGCCCAAATGTGACATATCAGATAAAGGGCTAGTATCCAAGATCTATAAAGAACTTATCAAACTCAATACCCCCAAAACAAATAATCCCATCAAGAAATGGACAGAAGTCATAAACAAACATTTCTCCAAAGAGGACATGCAAATGGCCAACAGACACATGAAAAAATGTTCCATACCACTTGGCATCAGGGAAATACAAATGAAAACCATAATGAGATACCAACTCACACCAGTCAGAATGGTTAAAATTAACAAGAGAGGAAACAATAAATGTTGACGAGGATATGGAGAAAGGGGAACCCACTTACACTGTTGGTGGGAATGCAAGCTGGTACAGCCACTCTGGAGAACAGTGTGGAGGTTCCTCAGGGAGTTAAAAATTAAGCTACCTCCGACCCAGCAATTGCACTACCAGGTATTTAGCCCAAAGATACAAATGTAGTGATCCCAAGAGATACCTGCACCCCAATGTTTATAGCAGCAATGTCCACAATAGCCAAACTATCGAAAGGGCCCAGCTGTCCATCGACAGATGAATGGATAAAGAAAATGTGGTATAGATGCAATGGGATATTACTCAACCATCAGAAAGGATGAATACTTACCATTTACATGAATGTGCATGGAACTGGAGAGTATTATGCTGAGCAAAATAAGCCAATCAACAATTATCATACGGTTTCATTCATATGTGGAATATGAGAAACAGTACAGAGGATCATAGGGAAAGGGAGGAAAAACTGAATGGGAAGTTATCAGAGAGGGAGAAAAACCATGAGAGACTTGTAAGTGTAGGAAACAAACTGAGGGTTGCTGGAGGGGAGGTGGGTGGGGGGATGGGGTAACTGGGTGATGGGCATTAAGGAGGGCACGTGATATGATGAGCACTCGGTGTTATACGCAACTGATAAATTACTGAATGCTACATCTGAAACTAATGATGTAACTAATGACATATTGGCTAGTTGAATTTAAACTTAAAAAGGAAAAAAAAAAGGAAATAGTCCAAATGTCTATCAACTAACAAATGAATAAGCAAAACGTGATATATAATAATGCAATAAGAGCAATTAAAAAGGAATTGATGCATGCTACAACATGGATGAGACTCAAGAATATTAGGCTAAGTGAAATAAGCCAGTCACTGAAGACCATATACTGTATGATTCCATTGATATCAACTGTGAGGAGAGGTACATGAACAGAAACATTCAGTTAACATTTAGGAAATAGTAAATTCGTGGTTGTCTGAGGTTTTGGAGGTGGGAGAAAAGATTATAGGAGTGGAACTAATCGTAAATGGGCACATGGGATCTTACTGAGGGGACAGAATGTTCTAAAATGAGATGGTGGACATCATCCAATCCTCCACATAAAGGAAGCCCTAACTGAAGGAAGTATGGGGGTAAAAGGACCAATGTGTGCTAAATTTCCAACAGTCTGACAAACTGACTGAGAGCTACAAATTTTGGGAAGTACACACCGATTCAGAGAATCCTAGAACACTGCAAGGACATCTCACCTATAACTCTTCATTCCATAACTTGCCTATGACAAGTTCACCCACTATTACTTAGCCGCCTTTCTTACTTGTCGTGATGGAGTGCCAACCACCTCAAGAGACAATCAGCTCAATTTTTAGATACTCGAATCTTTAGACACTTCTTTCTTCTTGGTAAGACTGTCACATTACATTCTACCCAGCTCTAAGTCTGCCTTAGGAAATGTGCAGGGAAAGTCTGTATCCTTTTATATACTAGACAATTTCAAGTAATTTATATATTTCAAAAATGTATTTGAAAAAGTATTATAGACATTCAAATATAATGTTCAGTGCCTTCATTATTATAAACTAATCATTATTTTTTCTAGACAGAGCTACCAATCCGTCTTTGAGTATCTTTTATTTTTAGTGATTTAAATATATGCATTTCTAAAAAAAACCCTCAAACATGAGGGTTTAAACTGAGAAGCCTCACTATCCCAGTTCCAATTACTGTGTTTCCTTGCAGATATTTTCTATGCATAACTAAGCGTATCTATATATGTATAATATTTTTTTAAAGGCAACTATAGGGGTGCCTGGGTGGCTCAGTTGTTAAGTGTCTGCCTTCAGCTCAGGTCATTATCCCAGGGTCCTGGAATCAAGTCCTACATTGGGCTCCCTGCTCTGTAGGAAGCCTACTTTCCCTCTCCCACTCCCCCTGCTTGTGTTCCTGCTCTTCCTATCTGTCAAATAAATAAATGAAATCTTAAAAAAAAAAAGGCAACTGTAACTATATTATTGTGTATTCATGCACCCTCTTTTTGCTCTTGATCAGTTTTGAAGGTCCTTCCATATTGGCAGATACAGCTGTTTAGTATTACATTATCTAGAGATACTATAATTGATTTAACTGATCTTATTTACTAATACTAATTTATAGTTCTTGCTATTATGAGTATTTTAGCAAGGAACATTCTTGCAAGCATTTTTACATAATTGTACAAGCATCTATAAGATAAATTGCTAGAGGTGAGATTGCTAGATCAACAGGTATACAAAGTATACATTTTGACATATACTGCCACACTGCTCTGCAAAGATGCTCCACTGGTTTACAGCTTGCTTGATCAAAAGCATGTAAGATTCTTCTGACATCCCTGGATAATATAAACACTTTAAAGTTAGCTCATATTTAACTATAAAGGAAACTGAACAATTTTCTTATGTCTGTTAGTACTTGTATTATTTGTGAACCTCCTACGCATAAGCTTTGATTCGTTTCCTAATGGCTAGTTTTCTTTTTCTTACTGATTTGTACGAATTTTTCTATATTAAAAAGACTAATTTTTGTAGTCATGTGTGTTGTAAAAATCTTTACTAGTTTTCTTTTGGAATTGTGTTTATGCAATTTGGGATTGTGCAGACATTTTAGTTATCTGTCAGAAAAATTCACCAGTCTTTTCCATTAGGGTTTCTCATTTGGTTCTCCTTTACAAAGACATTTCTTGATCCCAAATTATTGTTTTATGGTTTCACTTTGGTATTTATATTCTTATTCTGTTTGTAGTTTAAAGAGCAAAGAAGAAATCCAGCAATTATTTTTCTCCAAGTAGCCAGCCATTATTATTAAACGGTTTTAATTTCTGTTAATATCCAATATGGTAGACCCTCTAACCTTAACAGTCTTGAAGTAGCTGTTAATAATTTGAAGTTGTACAATCCTCTCCCATAAACCAAGCACTGTGAATAATAAATCTTTTTAAAATCTCCAATCTACCTGTTAGTTACACAAACTCAAATATTTAGTTATATAACTTAAATAAACAATTATGCTATTACTTGCTATAGTACCTCTTAATAAACCAGTGGAAATCCATAGTTACAGGTAAAAATTCAAGCCGGCTTTCTTACAGTTGCTAGTTCGGAAACTATTGGACACAAGCTTCTTATCTTTAGAATTTCATTTGCCCAAATCCGCTTTAAGATTTTAGATCAGAATTAATGTAATTTATTATCTTAGCAAGTCTCCTTTACCCAATTACCCCATTCTTTCACTATGTTTATATGCTACTTCATGCTCCTCTGCATTATTCACCACTGTCACTAAAGCTTCCGTATAATCTTCTGCAGATGGACACTAAACCAATACACACAACCAACTGTGCTTCAAAGAACCTGACCCCGAAATAAGCAACCTAGATACTTCCGGACTTTACCGATACTCAGACACTAATCTTGACCATGATTTTGTTTGATTTTTGAATTCTGTATGGCAGAGATGAAAATACTTCCTGCAATACAATTCAGATTTGCATAGGAAAATGTACATGCCTTTGTTTGCTTCTTGTTAATCTTGTCTTCCTATAATACCTCATTGGTTTATTGTAGAACAAAGCAAAACTAAAAGTTTAATCCTGTTTAAAATTTGGTCTAAATCCAATAATATCAACAGTCCCTTCAGATCACAGAATTCTTCTCATTATAAAGAAGTAAAATCCACCCATAATGACAGTAGTACAGAAACCACCTTAAGACAATAAAATAGGCTGCCACATAAGATACTGTTTTTATGAAGTTTTCAATGTATTTTTACAGTACAGTTTTATTTGATTCTCATAATAATCCAATTTAGGCTATTATCCTTTTTTTTTTTAAGATTTTATTTATTTATTTGACAGACAGAGATCACAAGTAGGCAGAGAGGCAGGCAGAGAAAGAGGGGGAAGCAGGCTCCCTGCTGAGCAGAGAGCCCGATGTGGGGCTCGATCCCAGGACCCTGGGATCATGACCTGAGCAGAAAGCAGAGGCTTTAACCCACTGAGCCACCCAGGTGCCCCTAGGCTATTATCCTTCTTTAATAGGTAAGAGAAGAGAGAGGTTGAGGATCTTGCTCAGGGTCAAACAACCAGTAAGTGGCTGAGCCAAGATTCAAAGCCATGTGTCCTGCCTTCTAACCCTGCTTCATTCCAGTTCATGACAAGCTTCCTAAAACCATTGCACAGCAAGCCATTACATGATGAAGTGTATCAGTTAAGATGTTTTGACTGCAAGTAATTAAAATTCTAGTTCAAACTGGCTAAAATAATAAGGACATTTATTATGCCATTATTCTAATACAAAGGAGTTCAGGGGAAGGAAAGATTCTGAGCTGGTAGATTCAGTGGCTCATGAATGTCACCACTGTTCTGCCGTTCACTGATGTATTAAGTTATCCTAAAGCTGCTTTCCCTCTTGATCCATAGATAAGACATTTGTCAGCAGCACCTGGGGTGTATAATTTGTTTACATTCAGCAGGGGAATTAGAGACTGACAGCTTTATCCCAATCATGGAGCATACATTTCCCTCTGATTTAAGCAATTTAGGTTATGGGCCAGAGATAGTGTCTATAAATATTCCACGAGATATTTCTCTACATATCCAAACCACCTTTGCTTACCTGGCCATATATGACTAGTTCAAAGCAATGAACTTTGAGAAGAGAAACGGGTCACTTCCAGAATGAGGCAGGTAAAAGCATGCCCCCCTCCTCCATCGCCTTCCTTCCCTGGTACCAACTAGGGGATACGTGGTCACACGCTGAAATAGCAACTGTTTCACAGGATGGAGGCGGCCTAGATACTAGAGTCACCGGACGAGCACAGAGTCTGTCAACCTGCATCAGACTTTGAGTAATCTACAAATTCAGCCGTTTCCCTGAGCTACTGAGATATCTTTCAGGATTTTCCTGTTGGGACACTCGGTGTTAATTACTCTGATTAAAGCCGATTACATGCAGAGAGGGCTATGCCCTGACCAGCCTACACATCATCTCAGATGGAATGATGTGCAGAGTTACACTTGCATTGACTGCATGCAGCTTTATAGCAAGAAAATTCATGTGCTGTTCAGTTGGGAGACTCAAAAGTACAAAATACTTACAATTATACTGCTCATTCCCATAAATGGGAAACTGCGCTATTATCACAGAAGCACCATCAAAGACAGAATCCCTTTGCAGACATGCCTTTAGCTTTTGGAAGGTCTTCAAGAGACCCATTTAAAAATAAAATATGCTAGGGGTGCCTGAGTGACTCAGTCGGTTAAGCGGTTGGCTCAGGTCATGATCCCAGGGTCATGAATCCAGTGGGCACTGGGCTCCCTGCTCAGCGGGGAGCCTGCTTGTGCTCCCAAGCACGTGCTTTTTGTCTCGGTCAAATAAATAAAAGCTTTTAAAAAAATAAAGCAAAATACATTTAAGTCATGCATTAGCACAGAAAAGAGAGGTGAAACTGCAAAACCTAACATTTATTGAACTACTACATCCTAGCCCTGAGCAATAGGTAAGAGATACAAGTAAGAAATGACACCTTGTGTCAAAACTTTACTGTCTGCTAGTGAGACTAATCAATTCATGTCAAGGAAGATGAACAAAACGGTGAAAGCTCTTTATTTTTTTTTTTTAAATTTATTTGTCAGAGAGAGAGAGAGCACAGGCAGACAGAGTGGCAGGCAGAGGCAGAGGGAGAAGCAGGCCCGATGTGGGACTTGATCCCAGGACGCTGGGATCATGACCTGAGCCAAAGGCAGCCGCTTAACCAACTGAGCCACCCAGGCATCCCGTGAAAGCTCTTTAAAATAAACTATCAAGAAAGCATACTGCTTAGTAATGTCTAAGGTCAGAGTAAAGTGAAAAACAGAACCAAGATTGAAGCTCAGGTCTGCCTAGCTCCAAAGCCCATATTCTTTCTAAAACTCCAAACAAACAAAACAAAGACAAGAAAACACAGGAGGTGGGGGGAAAAAAAAAAAAGTGAAGAAACTCATCGCGGCATTTAAGAAACCTAAACGTAGTCTGTGTGGGATGAATTTGGTACCAAACATCAAAGTAGAAACAACAAAGATGACCATGATGGGTTTGGAACTTGAACTTGAATAATACAACAAACAAATATTAGGTAAGAAAATTCAGTTTGGGTAAATAGAGAACAAAGAGAAACTATCAATGAGGAGAAGTATAACTAAGTATTAATAATAAGTAAGGAGATAGCATGGTAGACACAGTCAACATAATTAAATAGAGATAGAAGAACTAACTTAGGCACCTAACATTTATGAGACACCAAATATTCATGTCTTAAATCAGTTACCCATTGATTACACCAATGCCGGCCCCATGTACTGTCTGCCTGAGATATGTGATAAAAATCCATAATTGTTCAGGAGTATATTAGCAAGTTACAGCTATAACTGGGCACACTTGTCTTTGATGATAAAGCAAGCTGTGCTGGCTCCAGACATGTTCCTCTGCTGGGGACCTTGCTCCCATTCAATACTGGTCTTTGTAAAATCTATCGTGATCAGGAAAGGTTGATGTCGTAGAGAAGATGAAAGACAGGCCAGATGAATATAATGTATCACAGGACTCAGAATATGCACCTTTCATTCCACTGAAACCCTTTCTACATAGGTAAGCCTAGCTGATCTTTCCCTCCTTGCTTTGTGCTGCCTTTTAAAGTAATTCAAGAAATCTGTGACCAGAATATCTTAGTATGGTTTGTGAGCCCTTCTGTACCAAGACCATAGCTCCTGCCTGCATGATGGGATAGATGTAAGGTAGCTGAGGACACTGGGTATTGAGGCTATAGGAGTGGAGGGGCTCAAGTTAGGGACAAAGGCTAAAAGGCTCAGGATATCCTTGGAATTATTCCCAGTACCAACAAAAGTTGGAGGTGTCAGGAGGAGTGGACTGCAGGGCCCTGATGATACCAATAGAACTTGTCTATCAATTCGCCAAAGGTTTGATACCTGAACTCACCACAGACAAAATATCCAGAGCGTAAGAATCAACAGGCATGTATTCTAGGCCCCTCTTTCTCCAGCCATTAGAATATGCCAGTTCCCACACTCAACCCACCTGCCTCAAAACATGCAGAAGCCACATTAGACAGAACAGCAGGAGGCGCAAGAGGTCTGGAAGACTCAAGACTTTCCTGAGAGCTTGAGTCATCTCACCAAAGTGACCTTTAAAACTAGAAGAGACTAAGGCAATATTAACTGGCAGGCATGGTTCTCATTTGCCTGGGTGTGGTTTATTGAAGAAAAAATAGTGAAGAAGGTACAACTTCTTCGTAAATATGAGTTGTAATATAAATAAAATTTTGAGCCCAGTGTGGTTTTACTAGCAGCACTAGTAATATGGAAGAGAGAAAAGGAATGAGGAAGAAAAAGGTGGTTAGTCAAGGGACACAGAAATGGAGTGTCCCATGTCAACATATAGATGCATGCGTGCACACATACTACAAATATCTGATACTCTTTTTGTCTAAAGAACAACTATCTCTTGTGGTGAACACACACACACACACACACACACACACACACACTGGAATATTACTCAGCTGTCAAAAAATTAAAGCTTAACCTTTGCAACAATGTGGACGGAGCTAGAGGGTACTATACTAAGTGAAATAAGTCAAGCAGAAAAAGACAAGTATATTATTTCACTCATATGTGGAACATAAGAAACAGCACAGAGGATCATAGGGGAAGGGAGGGGAAAATAAGACAAAATCAGAGAGGGAGACAAACCATAAGAGATTCTTAACTCCAGGAAATAAATTGAGGGTTGCTGGAGGGGAGAGAGGTGGGGGATGAGGAAACTGGGTGATGGGCATTAAGGAGGGCATATGATGTAATGAGCACTGGGTGTTCTATGCAACTGATGAGTCACTCAACTCTACCTCTGAAACTAATAATACACCATGTTAATTAATTGAATTTAAATAAAATTCTTAAAAAAAAAAACAACAGGGACGCCTGGGTGGCCCAGTTGGTTGGGCGGCTGCCTTCGGCTCAGGTCATGGTCCCGGCGTCCTGGGATCGAGTCCCGCATCGGGCTCCTTGCTCGGTGGGGAGCCTGCTTCTCCCTCTGCCTCCGCCTGCCACTCTGTCTGCCTGTGCTTGCTCTCTGGCTCTCTCTCTCCCTCTCTCTCTGACAAGTAAATAAATTAAAAAACAAAAACAAAAACAAACAAACAAACAAAAAACAATTATCTTCAGTAGTAGGATACCTGAACAGTAGCTAACATAAATGTCTAGGTAAAGAAGTCCTAAACTAAAAACAAGTATGCTAGCCCCTATGCTTTGTTTAATTCTCACTTTTCTGCCACAAACATTAAAAAAAAAATTTGTTCTCCAATAGCTGTGTTTTTCCAGAAACAGTACGCTAAAACTCCTGAAAACAAACACTTGCTCCTAAGAACTGGGATAGAGCACAAAGGCTAACCTAAAGTTAAAGATGGGAAAGACTGAGAACTGCTCCTCTACTATAGTGAATAATCTTTTAAATCGTATGATTTTTATTTCCACCTTAATGAAATTTTGTGTATACTTTGGATTAAAATAAGGAAAAACAGAGTTTCCTACATGGGTCTGCCTGCATTTCAGCCAAGGTAGAGATCAATGCATGCAGGCCAACGGCAAGAAATAAGGATCTAATCAGAGATGACTGCAAATCTTCTAACAAATAGGTTGCTCTGCTGCCTCACATGCCACACATTTCCAGTCCTGAAGTGTTTTATAAGACTGGGAAGATAACCACATAGACACCTGGATGCCCCAAGCCTCAGGATTAAAAGGACCAGAGACACCCAGACAAGCACACAGGATACCGAAAAGTTCCAGGCACAGAAATGAGGGAGTTTTACCAAGAAAATTCAGCCTGTGGGACTGATATACAATCTGGTGATCATTTGGGGCATATGTGTAAAAAATTGCCCAGATATTTCTATATATATATATATTAGCATGTCATCAAAACCTACAATAAATTGCAGCCATTTCTGAAAATTAAAAAAGGGGGAGGGAAGAGGTCGAACCTAATGTAATGATACAAAAGTGAGCAGTTAAGTTGATAATAAAGAATAAGATATTTCTCACTTAGTTCATTTAGAGACAAATAACAGTGCTCCCTGGAATACAATACCAGCTTGAAATATAAGTATGCTAAATATACACGCATTTTCTACACACTGAAATAAACATTTAAATCCCAGCATTCTGTGATATGTATGATTCACAATA
This sequence comes from Mellivora capensis, assembly GCA_004024625.1. Taxonomy (NCBI): domain Eukaryota; kingdom Metazoa; phylum Chordata; class Mammalia; order Carnivora; family Mustelidae; genus Mellivora; species Mellivora capensis. The sequence goes on along the minus strand of PISX010004806.1, from coordinate 97,557 downwards.
CCTGGCCACTGCAAAAGGTTTTATATATATAAGCAGGAACATAACTGCTTTTGAAATCCATTATACTTAGAATATATGTGTATACTTAGAAGTGTGTATACTTAGAAGTATACACATTTTCCCATGGATTTTACATCGGTGTTATTACTGATGCTACTACATTATAACGACCAGAAATTTCTACAGTCAGTTAAGGATTCACAAACATTTACCGAACAAGCTCTTTCCCAGTCACTTTCAGCAACCATGCTGTAACAGAAATTCTAGCATTACTAACTGAAAACAAAAATGTGACTAGAAAAAGGTCATACACAAACTCAGAAGGCACAAATTAATGGTTATTTTAATTCTTTCTCCGTCTAGCCACTAGATTTTTCTAGTAACTGCCATTAAACATTCCTGTTTAACGCATTCCAAACAGCAAAGTCTGAAACGCTGGAGAGTGCTGGACTTTAAATCAAGCTGACTGAGACAAGTAAATGAGTAAACTCCCGCAGGCAGGCGTCTCCCTTCATCTTTTTTGGAAAGGCAAGTAGACAAAAATGCTGAAAGCTGCCCAAAACGCTGTTAAATTCCTATCTATTCAAATGGACATTAAGTAAGGAACCTTCCCCCACCTCCCAGAAAGTAAAGACAGAATCACGTAAACATGTCCTCAGAAGCAGGAGGGCAGCAGGCCTCCCCTCAGCCCCGTGGGGGCCACAGAAGACAGGGGCGGCCTGTACTTACACAGATGGCGAGAGCGCCTGCCCCCATTCTCGCAGGAAGTGCCTGGTAGAAGTGATGAAGCCCAGAAGAGAGCATCAGAATGACAGCGAAATATGAAAATTCCATTCAGTAGATAGGCTCTCATTTGAAAAGCAGCTCCGGATCCGGAGGCCTCACGGCAAGCGAAGGGCAGCTCCTAACATTTTCCGAAGTGTGGTTTTGCTTCTCATTCGGCTGAACCCACATGGCTGGCAGGACAGCCTGGAGTTGAAACCTGATCTAGAGCGTCTAGTATTGGCAAGCCCAGGATGTCATGTGACATGGGCCTTAAGGTGCTGACATCTTTTTCTTAAACCTGACTTGCCAGATACCACACACAGGCGTTCTCTGTTCAGAAAACGCCAATCACCTGGTGGCATTCTTTAACAGGATTTGGTGCAAAACGTGAAAATGCAAACTTGCTTCCTCGTTGCTACTCCTAAGAAAACCTCACATATTCACACTCAGGTTGCAATCTGCAGGCACATTCCTCACTTTCCTGAGGCACTTTTCACTTCCAGTGCCCCTTAGAAACCAGTGAAATTCTATCAAAATCTTCTTTCCTCCACTTTTATTCTATCAGAATTGTTCTAAATGAAGATACTCATTTTATGTAGCTGCTACAACTTCTAATTATTTTTGAATTATCTTATTAACATATAATGGTGATAAACATAAAACAACACATTTCTAGACTTCCGCAATTCTACATGTGTGATTTATAGTCCGGAAAATTAGCCTCTAGTTGACCTTTCAATAATGTCCTACTTCATATGCTGTGTCATTAAAAAATGGGACAGACTTCACAATTTCCAAATATCTGAACTGATAGCTAAAATATTTTTATATAAGCCAAAAGAAAACTATTTTTTTATCACCACTTTTTTAATCAAATCTTTTTTAGTGGCACATTTGAGAGAATGCTGGCTAACACTACATGAGGAGTTTCACTTTCCCCAATTTTAAAAGACTTAAATTGCCTCCAAAAACAAAACATAATAAAGTCATATCTTAAGGGGATGGGGTGGGAAGACAAAGGAAGGCTGGAATCAGCTCTCCATTTAATATTTTGCTTCAAATCTAGTATACTTTGTATATTTCTAGTCAACCAAGAGTACCACCCAGGGCAAAGCCAGGATAGAAAACTGTGATAAGCAAGCTATAGGACATGACAAAGTACATTTTACTTCTATGCATGCATATAGAACATTGTAAAGATTACCTCCACAAAGGCAGAACAACACAATCCCAAAAAAAGGAATGGGAGTAGGGGAATGGACATAATCTTCTCCACTGAAAAATACAACTTTTTTTCTATGCCACCTAATCTAGATTTTATCATTTCTATTCACTCACTAAAAAACTAGTCTAACTGCTAAAGAGAATTATAAAACTTTTTCTAATACATTAAAAATGTGTCTCCTTTTTATGATTATATAAGTATTACCAGTCTTTGGTGAAAAATAAAAGCCTGAAGGTTAGGTCACCTAGAGGCTCATCACCCAACATTATCCAATCAACATTTATTACCTATGCTGGGTCAGGCACTGCTATAGAAAATACAATGATAAAAAAGATCTAGTACCCTCTCTCATGGATCATCCAATGGGAGGAGGGAGAAATGAAAATAAGTAAATGAAGCTTTTTGATGAGTAATTGCAGAGGCACTAATAAGCAGAGATGAGGTACTGAGAATAACAGAACACCAAGAAACATTTAGCATATTTCCATTCTTTCATGTTTTTAAAAAAATATGATTTAAATCTAGTTTGATAGTTTTATATTCTGATTTTTTTCACTTAACATTGTATTACACACAGTAACACAAGCATGCTCCCATACTGTTAACAGTATAAGCAATTATCACTTATATTACATTCTGTATAAAAGTTTGAGTCATTCTCCCATTTTCAGACATTTACATGGTCTCTGATTTTGTGTGTGTATGTAAGTAATGCTCTATCCTCATCCTGATTATTTTCCAGTCAAGACTCCAGAAAGCGATGTTTCTTGATCACAGAAAATATTAACGTGTGCTAAGGCTCTTGACATAATTGACTACGGCAGTTTACATTCTGCAATTCGTGCTACCCAAGTATGAATAATTTGTAAAATATTTCCTAATTTAATAGATGAAAAGGATTTCTCATTCTAAAACTTATATTTCTTTTTATTATTAAAGATAGGAAAATTCCTCATTAGTCATTTGTGTTTTCTCTATGTGTTGCTTTGTCCATTTATCAAATGGAAACTTACCAAGTCTCTTTTATAAGCTCATTTTAAGGATTAAATGATACAATCTATAAAAAGAACTTAGTGTAATACCTGGAAAATGGTAGTAAAAGTAATAATTTTGGATGCCTATCATATGGTTGGATTCTAGATCAGGAAATTTTTTTGAAATATAGTGAGAAATGAGGATCTAAATTGATTCAATTTTTATTTTGCATTTAATTACTGTGGACCACACTGGTAACTCTCTCCAGTACGCAATCTGATACTATTTGAGCTTCTTCTCCCTCTTAGTTGGGGCTGAGCCCATAGTTGTGCACCCAGAGACTACATTTCCCAACCTCTCATACCAGTAGATAGGGCCATATGACCATGTACTCATTAACAGAGTGTGGAGTGGATAGGATGTGTATGACTTCTGTGTCACATGCCTCACAGGAAATCTCTTACTCCACATTTGCTCTCCTTCCTTTTCATCATATGCTGGAATGTGTGTGCACCTCACTTCCACCATGGAGAGAAGAGAATCTCAGCAGAGGAAAGAGTGAATAGATGGAAAGGATAAGGAAAAACACAGACCTCTGAAAGACCTTGTGGAGTATGGCTACATTAACAAGAATATATCAATTAAACTCTTACATGAGAAAGAAATAAAACTCTCAAATATGCTACTATATTTGAAAGTCCTATGTGTGTATAAAGCAATCTTTAATATACTAACCAAATGACTCTGCCCCATTTATTGGACAAGTTGTGATCCACTTCCCACGTATGATACTAAACATACTACATATTAAATTCAGATACACATACACACATATGCACAACCAGGGTCTCTCTCAGGCTAATAGAGTCTATCTAGTTTTTTTTCTTTCTTTCATAGTCTGTCTAGTTTTATTCCATTTTCATAATATTTGAATAACTATATCTTTATAATTTACTTAAATAATTGATAAAGATAGCCCTCTTTCATCTTTTTCAAAATTTTATTGCTCCTTTCCAATTTTTCATGATGGATTTCTAAACCATTCAGTAATGTCAGAACATGTTAGAGTATCAAAATATATCTTGTATTATTATTTCTAACACATTTAAACATCTTATTTCTGTTTTAGATAATACTACACAAGGATGACAAAAAGTCTAATCCTAATTTTCATCAGTTCTAACATACTATTATAAGGTAAAATTAGTACCATGACAAGTTTTTATCCTTACTCTTGGTAATGACTACATTTCACTGCAGAAACAAAAAAACCTAAATAGGCCATTTAACAAAAGGCACTAAAAGACATTCTTCACATCAAACAATGTTTCTCCATGAAATGTATCTGAAAATAGAGTCTCAAATATTTCAGATGCAAGTGATAATAGAGTCCAATTCCAGAAAGTTCTCTAAGCAGGCAAATATATATATTCCTAAGTATTGATTTACAAAGAGTCTTAAGATACATAAGCCACAAACGAAAAATTTGCTGATCTAAAATATGAGCTGTGTTCCCCCCTACCCCCAGAGCAAATAAAGGAATTGTAAAAAGTACTTTTCAGAATAGTTTGCTCTGGTGGGCTAATTCCATGACTACTCCCAGAAATGCTGAATACCAGGTCAAGACAAAGGATGTCCTATTTTCAAGATCGTGGACTCCCTGGAAGAAGAAGTCAAGGGGACTTCACAACTCATGGTCAAGCCCATAGAACGCTGTCATTCAAACGATCCTCTAACCTGGGGAAGGGTGATGAAGGAAGCTAAAAAAGGCCAGGTTAGGGGCGCCTGGGTGGCTCAGTGGGTTAAAGCCTCTGCCTTCGGCTCAGGTCATGATCCCGGGGTCCTGGGATCGAGCCCCACATCGGGCTCTCCGCTCAGCGGGGAGCCTGCTTCCTCCTCTCTCTCTGGCTGCCTCTCTGCCTACCTGTGATCTCTGTCTGTCAAATAAATAAATAAAATATTAAAAAAAAAAAAAAAAGGCCAGGTTATCCTGTAGCCTCCAAAAATCTGAAAATGCTTCGAAGTCAAGCTCTCGGATGTTAACTGGCAGAGTTATCAGTTTTCAAAAGACAGGATCTCTTCAGCTGGAGTAGCACCACCAGTTGTCAGAAGAACAGCAGTAGTCAGCAGATACAGTGCTGCAGGCCATTAGCAGAGACCAGCAAGGATCATGGGGTGTGGTGCTTATGGCATTGACAGCATCACCCACCTGATGCCCACTGGAAATGGGACGCTGGACGCTTTTCACCCTGAACTCTATCTGTCTATACTCCAGTTCTACTTCTATCTCAGCTAGATCTCCAGGAGTATCCTAGCCTGGACCGGAATCAATGGCATCCAACCACATAGGAAATTAGAAGTCACTTAGTCAACAACTATTTATCATTGATGTACTCTCTCTTGACCAGAGAGGTTCAGATATTTTGGGTTTTGATTCCCTACCAGTATAAAACAAGATTACTTGTTCTAGGTCAGGAGTCAGCAAACTATAGTCTGCGAGCCTCGTGTGGCCACCACAGGTCCAATCCAGCTACTCCAGACCATCTCTACTTGCACCCATCTGTTTACATATGGATGGCTGCTTTGGTACTACAGTGGCCAAGGTTAGTAACTGCAACAGAGACTGAAATGATGGCCCTCAAGGCCTAAAACATTTACCATCTGACTCTTTACAGAAAAAGTTTGCTGACCCTTGCTCTGAGGTATTCTGTAACATTACTGGGCATGAGAATCCTAATGGAGCCATAGAAAGAATATCCTAAGGGCCTTGGCTCCTCGAAAAACAACAGGTAGTAGGTCTTTCTTGGGATTATTAGTCTACCTTGTTATGACTGCTCCATTACCTGGCCTTCAGGCTATTTTTACCTTCTAATTATTTTCTGAAGGATTTTCCAAAAAGAGGTCCAATTCATAATCTGATGCTCATATTTCTTTTCTGAAATCTAGATGTATTCTCATCCCATTTAAGGGGAAAAATTACCATCCTCCCAGGAAAAGATCGATTGTTCGGCAACCATGGTAACAAATAGCCAACATAATTTATTTTAAACCTGTTCAATCAATCAGCAACTTGCCTCAGTAAACCAAGTGGTTTTGCAAGCCAACTGATCAGTAACAGCCCAATCAAGAAAGGGCTCACTCTAGTAAGCAGGACTTCAAATGTCAACCAATCAATAATTGTCTCATCGAGTAACTACTCTTCTTCCAATGATGTCACACTCCTGAAAACCCACCCGTCCTAACTCCCCACTTTGCAAAAACCCTATGTAGTTATCACCAGTCTGCTCTGCTCAAAAAGACCAGCAGAGCTTTCCCCCACTATGATAGTCAATAAATTTACCTTTGTCTTTTTGTCAGGTACACAGTGTTGGTCTCGTCATTCTTTGACATGTCTCTAGCTTAGACATCCCAATTCTGTGGGTCATTATTTAAGCCCCACTGTTTGACCTGCATCTATTACTACCTTGCTAACTTGCCTAATGCCTCTTTATCCAGCCCTACTTATGGCCCCACCTTAACTCTTGGCATGCCTCTTGGTAAGATTAGACTGCTGGATACCATTCCCTAACCTTCTTTGGAAGCCAAAGCAAGTTCACATTGCCAGTGTCCACGGAAGGAGAGATTCAGACCCAGGGCTGGAAGAAGTGAGCAAGAGTGCTGATGGGAATGGGAAGGTCCATTCCTCAGGCCTGGGAGACAGGACAAGAGCACTGTTTTCTTTTGAAAACAATTTATTTTTCCATTAAGTTTCCTAAAACCATAATTTTACTTCTAAACTTCAAAAGCACTTAATGCACAATGTGCATCTATTACTATTCTACTAATTAGGGCTAAGACGAGATAATAAGAATGGTGTATTACTTGAGCTATAAAGTACATGGAGAAAAAATTTTAGGACACAATTTGCAAATCTTGAGAAGGTATTCTGTTTGGCCATTTTATCTCACCTGCTTAATGATCTGAAATACCATGTACCTCGGTGGGAATTACCATTACTAGGAATAAGGATCAACACAAACACTTTAATACCCATTGTTCTTTACTCTGCCTGTTTCACAGTTTATGATTACCTCATGGCCCCTGAAGGCACTTGAGTCTTAATCCTTCAATTAGTAAATATAATACACTAAACTGTATAATCAAATTTGAAATATGTGCGCTTAGTACTTAAGAATTTGATGACGGGAAAAAATGTGATGGAAGGAAGTGACTGGAACTAGAGCTTCAAGCACTAGGTGTTGAGGTGACTTCTACAGAAGTCACTGATTAGGACGGCAGGGGAAGGAGAAGGCATTCTAATGTGGGTCTATGTGGTACACAAAAAGACATCAGCATGAAAAGTAAGGGACTTTAAACAGAAGAATAAGAAATCTCAGTGGGACCCCAAACAATAAGAACCTCCGTGGGTTCTTAAATAGAAAATAGCATGACAAAAGTAGTTAATCGGAGGTCTGACTAAAATGTACTAGAATAAAAAGGAAACTTCATATAAATAAATGGACCCTGTTAACAAATGCCCAGCTGAGAGGGAAATATCTTGAATTTAAACGCTGAAAGATAAATCACAAACTTTGTAGAAAGAACTTGTAAGACTGAGAATTGACTTTATATAAGAGGCAAAAGAGGTGTCATGTAGTCAAGAAAAGCACGAAAGATGATTCTAATGTTTGATTTCCAGGACAATGAAATACTTCCTAATACATAGGGTATCTTAAACTCTAGTCTGCCTGGCAAAGTTCCAATTTATGGTTGCTGATTTAGTGCAATTATTAGTAGCATCCTCTTTCAGTGTTTTTGGAAAAACTGAGGCTAAGGGAGGTGACAGCAAAGGGTGCGACCAGGGCATTAGAAGGACTCCCTCCTACCGGGATCCTAAGAAGACAGTAATCAAGACTTCCATTTTTATATCTGGAATCTTAAAATACAGAAAGAAGAAAAGAATGTCAGTCATGTAGAGAATAATAATTTATAGTCTAATTAGAGTCCTAGAAGGAGATTAGAGAATGGACTAAAAAAAAAGTTTTTGAAACTAAGCTGAAAATTTTCAATTGATAACAAACATTAACCCTCAGCTCTACAAACATTTAGAAGGATAAAGAAAACCTCAGATATTTTTGACAGTGCTAACCATGAGAGTTAAAGGAAAAAAACCTTAAAAGTAAATCAGAGAAAGATACTTTACCTTTGATGGAACAATAGGAATGACAACTTGGTTCTCATAGGAAATACTGGAGACCAGAAAATAATGGACTGATATGAAGTATTTTTGAAGGGGGTGGGAGAAGGCAAAGAAACTCTTACAAAACAAAAATTACATATCCAGAGAAAATATTCTTCCAAAAAATGAAGGTGAAATAAAAACATTTTCAGATAGATGAAAGCTGAGTGAATTTGTCATCAGTAAATTCACACTATGAGAAATGCTAAAAGGCATTCTTTGGGTGAAGGGAAGTAATACCAGATGGAAAAACTGGATCTACTAAGAGGAATGAGAAATGTTGTAAGTGGTAAATATGTGGAGGCAGGTTTGATTTTGAGCAGAAGCTGTGGGTGTCTTATGTGATTTGCGGTGATTCTGTGGGACACTGGCAACCAGGGACAGCTCAAAGACGGTTCTTGGGTGCCATGAAGAGATGCTGGGCAGCCTCGTCATCAAGCTTCAGCACCTCCTAAAGAAGCTGTATGAGATTATGGGAGCTGAAACCACGAACTTCCAGTCCTCATCACTTCAGATTTCCTTGGGGGATGAAGGCATGGTCAGTGATCCTTGGATTTTGTATTGTTCTCTCATCTGGGGTTCAAGTTTTCACTCATTCATATCAACCCTATAAAGGAGAAAACGTCAAGTGTACAATTTACGAAGCTGTCTGAAATGTAAAATTCTTAAAATTTAACTACCTTGGAGAAAGTAGGATAGATATCCTAGAATCATCTTTAAGAGAGAACAGTCTTCATGAGGAGTGATCAATGGCAAGAAGGGAGGCAATGGGTAAAAAGCTACATGGATCCAATTCTGTACTTGAGGGTGAAATACATTTTAGAGAAAAAGAACTAGCAGAACAAAAAAATCTAAATATTCAGACCTAGATTAACTGATCTTCAACTTTACAAAAAGGACAATGCCACGAGAACACAAACAAATCAAACTCCATGATATCCCTAGGGACTTTTCTAAATATCACTCCCAAGAGATGGCATTTGGATATGATCCTTCACTAAAAAGTCTCTCTTCATTGGAAAGATCTTTTCACTGCTGGCCCTATGCATTTTCACCTTGCCAACAAGGCTTCATTCTTCTATCTCTAACTCCAGCGCAAGATCCTATGGGCCAGTTTATGAGATGAGGACCTGAGAAGGCCTATGCGGACCATCTCAAAATACTCCACCAGGAGATATTCTGGACCACCACATCCTATCAGGGAAGCTTTATAGAAATATCCATTTTAGGTTTTATAAGTAAGTTTTATTTGAAGATCTTAAAAAATGGTTTAAAAGAATCACTGTCTCAGTTTAGAATATTATATAGTTACCCTACTAACTGAAGGAACTGATTAGTCAGGCAACAGAACATGTTTGAATAGAAGTTGCATTTGATTTCGCACAGACTCCAGAAATCAGTCACACGGTGGGAGGAAATTTCAGTAGGAAGTATACATTAGGAGCCTTTTCATAAATATCTCAAAGGCTGCTTCAGCCTTCCTTGGCTTCTTTAATCATCATAGCCTATTTATTCTATCTACGAAAAAATTTTCAATTCAATTTCCTCTCCGTTCTTGCAGCCACTTTTTTTTAATTAAATAATTTTTAAATGTTGTGCCTCATCAGCATTCCTTGGGTACAACTACACTACTAACTACACTTATGAAACAGATTATATTATGTTACTTTCCTGCTCATTTCTTTCTCTTTAGGTCTAAAGGCTCCTTATATTATCTTCAACGGATCTGTGATCATCCAAGTAATTATATCTGAATTTTGAGTGTATACACATGGAATTGAGCATCTATCTTCATATTTTTTAACTTTTTTAAAGAATAAAAACTGCTGACTTATATTAAGTTCCAAACTCCTTAGCATGGCTTTCAGAGAGTTTCAAAATCAAATTCCATACTAGTTTTATCCCCATGATATACCTTAAATTTTAGCCTTTCTGCTGTAGTGGGCTGGATAATGCCCCCCCCCCCAAAGATGTCCACTTACTTCCCAGTTCCAAGAACTTGTAAATATGTCACCTTGCACAACAAATGGGATCTTGCAGGTATATTTAAGTTACAGATCTTTTTTTTTTTTAAGATTTTATTTATTTATTTGACAGAGAGAGATCCCAAGTAGGCAGACAGGCAGGCAGAGAGAGAGGAGGAAGCAGGCTCCCTGCTGAGCAGAGAGCCTGATGTGGGGTTTGATCCCAGGACCCTGGGATCATGACCTGAGCTGAAGGCAGAGGCTTTTAACCCACTGAGCCACCCAGGAGCCCCTAAGTTACAGATCTTGAGATGGGGAGATTATCCTGGATTCTCTGGGCTCAATCTAATCATATGGGTTCTTAGAGGGTAAGAGGCAGAGGAGCTGCCATAATACAAAATAGCCCACTGAAACTGATTTCAGATTTCTGATCTCTAGAACAGTAAGAAAATAATGTGCTGCTGGAAGTCACTAAGTTTCTGGTAATTTATTATAGCACCAATAGGAAACAAATACATTGTTGTTCTTTAAATTAAGGTGTACACTGTCCCAGTTCAGAACTTTTGTTTATGATCTTGTATTTGCCAGAAATGTCTTTGCAAATATTATATATTTTTTCAATGCCCAGCACCAATGTCACTAGCATTCCTGACTATCACTGCTTCTCTGTACGCACATATGGCTGGTTTAAACCACTAGTAAAATATTTACACATGGGGTTGTTATAGTTTGCAAATCTACCTTTCTAGACTGAAATCTTTTGAGGATAGAGTAATATGGTATTTTCTTCCAAGCCTCACAACAAATATTTGTACAACTAATGCATTAAAATGCGTGGTGAAAAATCTTTGGTTGTCACTGGAAGCACTTTAGGACTCACTTCAAAGTCAGGATAAGAAATAGGGATCCCGTGAGTATCATCAGAAAAAGAATTGAAAATATGTGAGCATAAACACAATCAGTAAGGGATTTTAGAGGAAAAAAATCCAGAGATCTGAAAAAAGAAAAAGAATGAAAAATAGTGTGAAAAAAACAGATGAAAGTAGTCAAAAGGTACAAACTTGCATTTCTAAGATGACTAAGTCTTGCAAATGTAGTGTTCAGCATAGTGACTATAGTTAATACTGTCCTTATATTTGAAAGCTACTGAGTAGATCTCAAAAGTTATCATCACAAGAAAGAAAAATCTGTATGTACAGGGATGTGAGGTGATGGATGTTAACTAAACTTACTGTGGTGGCCCTTTAGCAAAATATATATTACCAAATGTTGTACAACTCAAATTTATACTTATATGTCCATTTTATCTTAATAAAATGGAAGGAAAATGATAAAAAGATTTTTAATCCTATAAGAAAATTGAATTACAACCTATAATCACATTAATATAAAAATCTGTAAGAAAGAATAAGCAGGAGTATAGTACTCATGGAAAGATAGGTTTGTAGCCCTTAATATTTGACTTCTTCATTTTCAACATTTTTTTACCAAGAAGATTCCAATAAATTTTTTCAAATCCTTCCTCAGAATAAAGTTTAAGTTGAAATTCTTGAGGAAATTACTTTTGACTTTTTAAAATAAAAATCCAGGGGCGCCTGGGTGGCTCAGTGGGTTAAGCCTCTGCCTTTGGCTCAGGTCATGATCCCAGGGTCCTGGTATCGAGTCCCGCATCAGGCTCTCTGCTCAGCAGGGAGCCTGCTTCCTCCTTTCTCTCTGCCTGCCTCTCTGTCTACTGTGATCTCTCTCTGTCAAATAAATAAATAAAATCTTTAAAAAAAAAAAAATAAATAAAATAAAATAAAAATCCACCCTTAAAATAATCACATATAACTTATGGCTGGCATAGAACCTGACCCACTACAAGACTAATAAATAATATAGTTTATATTTTTTTAAAAATCCAGATATTTTAAAAAACCCTTTTGTTACATATAAAACATATTAATATATTCTAATTCGTATATGTATGGAAAAAATAAGAAAATATTCCTATTAACTGAATATTCCCAGAACTAGAATTAAAGGATGTTTAACCTCATGAAGGGAGTGTAGGGAGAAGTTACTAATAACTATTGCCAAAAGCTTTCACATATGTTCTCATTTAGTTATGACAATTCCACAGCAACCTATTATTTATGTTCATCAAATGAGACTGAGGCTCAAGGCAGGTTCAGACTTACACAGCCAATAATGGGCAAAGCTAGGTTTCAAACCTATGCTGAGACCTAGGTTTTCACAAATGCATTAAGTTAAAAAAGGTAAATCCCTGTTTGGAATGCACCTAGTTTCCAATTGTGACTAGGCTAACCACAATGGCATGAACATCACTGCCAATTACAAGGTATAAATAGCAAATCAATATTCCAACTGAGAAAAATATTAGAACAAAAAGAGGTTCCTCTAGAGTTAAAAAATATATATATTATTTAACGCATGTACTTATATTATCTAATTTAATCGACATAAAAAAAGCTAAGATATAAAGACTGACATTCCCATTTTACAACAACAACAAAAAAAACAATGGAAACTCAGAAACCAAACTACTTGCTCAATCACACAGCTGATAAAATGTACAAAAAGAATAGAAACTCAAGCCTTCACTTATTTACTCACTTAACAATCAAATATTTACTAAGATAATACCATGTGCCAATTACTACTGCAGACTATGTTTCTCTCCAGTAGATTATTTTTAATGGATATAACTTCAATTCCTGGAAGCCTTTAAACTCATATGAGTTATAATATGCTGGGCTGTCATGGGTCATGAACTATTAGGAAAGATGGAGGGGTGCTGCTATAGGACTGCTGTTTTCATTCATGTGGCAGTCAACTGTTTAATAATATCTCACATGACTATAGCTGTAATAGTTTATTATTTATAGACAATAATTGGTGTTATATCTCTATTTTATATATAAAAATGTTCTTCTTCATTGAACTATAGCAAAACTCCTACTGATCAAACACTTAACTACTGCAACCTGAGATAAATCAATTTCCTAATCATTGACATCAAAAAGCCTCAAACTGGGGAGGCTGAAAAGATGGCAGAATGAGAGGACCCCAAGCTCATCTCATCTTATAGATACAAAAAGATAACACTTACATCAGTATAAATAACCTAGAAAATGACCTGAAGACTGGCAGAACAAACTCCACAGCTAAAAGCAGAGAAAAGGCCACATCAAAGAGTGTCGGGAGGGTGGAGACACAGTAGGAAGTGAAATAGATCAGGGCTGTTGGGGAGTGGGAGGTGAAGGGGTACAGAGGCATGGAGAAGGGCAAGAAACATGCTATCACATCTGGGAGGTTGCACAGGGAAAATGAATCGCCATGACTTTTGGCTTTGAAAGCCAGGGGGACCCAATTTTGTGAGTTCTTCCAACCAGCAGGACTTAATTCCTGGAATTTAAAAAAATCAGCAGCTTGGTTCTGGGAAAGTTGGGATGGCAATAGGAAGCCAAGTCCCTGCCCTTAAAGAGACAGCACCACAAAGAGCTCCCTGATGATATAGCATAGAAGCAGCAGTTTGAAAAATGCCTCGGGCATATGGGAGAAAGAGCTCTTTACTCATTTCAGAGCATGTTCTGAAGGGGCAGAGATCCCAGGAAGACTCCTCCAAGAACAAAGATGTTGGCAGGTACCAATTCCCTCTTCTGCTCCTGAGCATAAACAGAGTGTTGACATTCACTACTTAACTTGCTTATATCAAGCCCTGCTCCCCCACCCTTCAGTAGATCAGCCATTTCCAGTCACACCTGCCTCAGTCTATTGTCATGGGTCCCCACAACCCAGAAGACCAGCACAAACTTTGCCAATACCATGTCTCCTGATGAGCATGCTTTACGAGGTGTTGGTCCAGGTGATGGTAGTGTGGCAACAGACCCTGCAGAACCCCACTGCACACCATGCTAAAACTGTACCTGGCCCACCACCCCACACCCAGCCCTGGAGCTGGTGGCAGCCAGTGTCATTTCACAAGCAGACTGACACACACATTTTAAAAACCATGCACTGGGGCCAGGAACCAAACACTGTCACAATAGGCAAAAAGAGACTCTGCAGAAGAGTGCAGGGCACATGCAACACACACACAGGAGACACTGCCTGAAATGCCAGGCTCTGGGTAACAGGGAACACTGCCCTGCAAGGCACTATAGGACCTCTTCTTCATTAAACCATTACTTTCAAAAGCAGGAAGCATAATTGACATTCCCAACACACAGAAGCCGAGCTAGACAAAATGAGGAGACAGAGGAATATGTCTCAAATGAAAGACCAGGACAAAATCACAGCAAGAGACCTAAGTGAAATGGAGATAAGTAATACGTCAGAGGATCTAAAGTAATGATCATAAAGATACTCACTATACTTGAGAAAAGAGTGGAGGACATTAGTGAGACCCTTAACAAAGAGATACCAAAAGAACCAGTCACAGGTGAAAAATACAATAAATGAAATTAAAAATACAAAAGATGAAATAAATAGCAGGCTACAGGAAGCAAAAGAATGAATCAGTGACCTAGAGGACAGTAATGAAATGTAAACAAGCTGAGCAGGTGAGAGAAAAAAAATTATGCAAAATGAGAACAGACTTAGGGAACTCAGTAACTCCATAAAGTCTGATGACATCCACATTATAGGGATCCTAGAAGAATAAGAGATGGAAAAGGGTCGGAAAATTTGAAGAAATAATAGCTGAAAACTTTCCTAATTTGGGGAAGGAAACAGATATCCAGATCCAGGATGCACAAAGAGTCCCCAACAAAATCAACCCCAGGAGGTCCACACCAAGACACATAGTAATTAAAATGGCAAACAGTAGTGATAAGATAATTTTTAAAGCAGCAAGAGAAAAGAAGATAATTACATACAAGGAAACCCCCATAAGGCAATCAGCAGATGTTTCAGGAGAAACTTTGCAAGCCAGGAGAAGCATGATATAGTCAAAGTGCCAAAAGGGAAAAATGTGCAGCCAAGAATACTCTACCCAGCAATGCTAATATTAAGAACAAAAGGAGAGAAAAAGAGCTTATCAGACAAATGAAAGCTAAAGGAGCTCATGACCACTAAATCAGCCCTCCAAGAAAGGAGGACTCTGAGTGGAAAGACCATGAGTATGAGAAATGGGAAACACAAAAGGAGTAAAAATAAATATATCTGTAAAAATCAAAGGACTCACAAAATAAATGGGTATAAAATATTACACCACGTACCTAAAATGTGGGGTGGAAAGGAGTAAAGAATAGGCTCAAAATTAACTCAATATACACTGCTATATGCAGAAGATGTTATACACAAACCTAATTGTAACAAGTCAAAAACCAGTAATAGATATGCAAAAAATAAAGAGAAAGGAATCAAGTATATCACCAATGAAAGTCAATGAACTATGAAAGAGAGTAAGTGAAGAAAGGATCAGAGAAAAAATAAAAAACCACGAAACAAGTAACAGAACGGCAACAAACACATATCTATCAATAATTTCCTTGAATGAAAGTGGACTAAATGTTCTAATCAAAAGACACAGGGTGATGGAATGGATAAAAAAAACAAGATCCAGGAGCGCCTGGGTGGCTCAGTGGGTTCAGCCTCTGCTTTCGGCTCGGGTCATGATCTCGGGGTCCTGGGATCAAGCCCCGCATCGGGCTCTCTGCTCAGCAGGGAGCCTGCTTCCCCCTCTCTCTGCCTGCCTCTCTGCCTACTTGTGATCTCTGCCTGTCAAATAAATAAATAAAATCTTGAAAAAAATAATAAAAATTAAAAAAAAAATTTTTTTAAAGCATCTATATGCTGCCTACAAGAGACTCATTTCAAATCTAACGACACCTGCAGATTCAAAGTGAGGGGATGGAGAAATATTTATCATGCAAATGGATGGCAAAAGAAAGCCAGGGTAACAATACATATATCAGACAAAATAGACTTTAAAACAAAGACTGTCCAAGAGACAAAGAATGACAGTACATATGCATAAAGGAGACAATCCAATAAGAAGATAACAATTGTAAATACTTATGCACCCAACAAGGGAGTACTCAAGTACATAAAATAGTTAATAAAAACATAAAGGAACTATCTGTTAGTAACACAATAGTAGGGGACTTTAACATACATGGACAGATCATCTAAATAGAAAATCAACAAGGAAACAATGGCTTTGAATGACACATTGGATAATATATTAGGAATATTCCATCCTAAAACACCAGAATACACATTCTTTTCAAGTGCACATATTCTCCAGAATAGATCACATATTGGGCCATAAAACAAGTCTCAACAAATGTAAAACGATTTAAAATTTTGGGTTTGCAGCAAAAGTGTCCTATGAGTTTATAGCAATACAGGCCCATCTCAATAAGCAAGGAAAATCTCAAACCTAACCTTTCACCTAAAGGAGCTAGAAAAAGAACAAGAAACACTGCCCCCCCCCCACCAAAAAAAAACCGAGCAGAGGGAAGGAATAATAAAGATTAGGGCAGAAATAAATGACAGAAACTAAAACAAACAAACCAAAAAACCCCAAAACCCAGAACAGATCAATGAAACAAAGAGCTGGTTCTTTGAAAAGATCAACAAAATTGATAAAACTTTAACCGCACCCATCCAGAGAGAGAGAGAGAGACACTGATAGATAGAGAGAGGACTCACAAAATCCCAAGTGAAAGAGGAGAAATAAAAATGGGCACCAGGGGCGCCTGGGTGGCTCAGTGGGTTAAGCCTCTGCCTTCAGCTCGGGTCATGATCTCAGGGTCCTGGGATCGAGCCCTGCATCGGGCTCTCTGCTCAGTGGGAAGCCTGCTTCCCCCTCTCTCTCTGCCTACCGGTGATCTCTCTCTGTCAAATAAATAAATAAAATCTTAAAAAAACGCACACAAAAATGGGCACCATAGAAATACAAACAATTTTTAGAGAATATCATGAAAAATTATTTACTAACAAATTGGACAACCTAGAAAAAATAGATAAATTTCTAGAAACATACAACCTACCAAAACAGAAGCAGAAAGAAATAAAAATTTGACCTGATTATTAGCAAAGAAACTGAATCAGTAATCAAGCTCCCAACAAACAAAAGCCTAGGACCACATGGCTTCATAGACAAACTCTATGAAACATTTAAAGAAGAGTTGATACCTATTCTTCTCATACTATTTCAAAAAATGGAAGAGGAAGGAAAACTTCCAAATTCACTGTATGAGGCCAATGTTACCCTGATACCAAAACCTGGTGAAGAACACCACAAAAAAGAAATACAGGCCAATCTGATGAACAAAGAGGCAAAAATCCTCCACAAAATATTAGCAAACTGAATCCTACAAAAAAAAAAAATCATTCAACATGATCAAGTGTGATGTGTTCCTGGGATGCAAGAGTGGTTCAGCATTCACAAATCAATCAACATGATACATTCACAACCACAAGAGAAAGGATAAAAACCATATGATTTTTTCAATATGTGCAGAAAGACATCTGATGAAGCACAACATCTAATCATGGTAAAAACCCTCAACAAAGTATGTTTAAAGGGAACGTACGTCAACATAATAAAGACCTTACATGAAAAACCCACAGCTAACATCATACTCAATGGGGAATACCTGAGAGCTTTTCTACTTTTATTCAACATTGTACTGGAAGTCCTAGCTGGACCAATCAGACAACAAAAAAATAAATGGCATTCAAATTGAAGATGAAAAGAAGAAGTTAAACTTTCACTATTTGCAGATTACATGATATTATACACAGAAAACCCAAAGACTCCAGCAAAAAAACTGTTACAGTTGATACATAAATTCAGTAAAGTTGCAGGATACAAAAGTCAAGGTACAGAAATCTGTTGCAATCCCATATACTAATAGTGAAGAAACAGAAAGTGAAATTAAGAAAACAATCCCATTTACAACTGCACCAAAAAAGAATAAAATATTTAGGAATAAACTTAACCAAAGAGATGAAAGGCCTGTGCTCTAAAAACTATAAAACATTGATTTAAAAAAAAATTCAAGACAATGAAAAGAAATGGAAAGATGTTCCATGCTCATGGGTTGGAATATTGTTAAAATGTCTATAATACCCGAAGCAATTACAGATTTAATGCAATGCCTATCAAAATACCAACAGTATTTTTCACAGACCTAGAACAATCCTAAAATTTGTATGACACCAAGAGACTCCAAATAGCCAAAGCAATCTCAAAAACAAAGAAAAGAAAAGAAACAACAACAAAAAACAAAGAACAAAAACAAAACAAGACCAAAAAATCCTGGAGGAATCATAATCCAAACTACAAGTCATATTACAAAGCTGTAGTAATCAAAACAGTATGGTATTGGCATGAAAACCAACACACAGATCAATGGAAGAGAACAGAAATCCCAGAAATAAATCCACAATTATATGGTCAATTAATATTCAACAAGGGAGGCCAGAATATACAATGGGAAAAAGACAGTCTCATCAACAAACAGTACTGGGAAAACTGGACAGCTATATGCAAAAGAAAGAAATGGGCCACTTTCTTACACCACACAGAAAAATAAATTCAAAATGAGTTGAGGACCTAAACATGAGACCTGAAACCACAAAAATCCTAGAAAAGAGTACAGACAGTAATTTCTCTGATGTCAGCTGTAGCAACATTTTTCTAGATATGTCTCCTGAGACAAGAAAAACAAAAACTATTGGGACTGTATCAGAATAAAAAGCTTCTGCACAACAAATGAAACAACCAACAATTCTAACAGACAACCTACTGAATGGGAGAAGATATTTGCAAATGACATATCCAATAAAGGGTTAATATCCAAAATTTATAAAGAACTTATACTACTCAACACACAAAACCCCCAAATAATCCAATGAAAAAATGGGCAGAAGACATGAATAGACATTTCTGCAAAGACATATAGATGGTCAACAGACATATGAAAATATTGCAACATCACTAATCTGGGAAATGCAAATCAAAACCACAATGTGATATCACCTCACACCTGTCAGAATGGCTAAAATAAAAAACACAGGAAACAGCAAGTATTGGTGAGGATGTGGAGACAAAGGAGCCCTAAGTGCGCTGCTGATATGAATCCAAACTGGTGTAGACATTGTGGAAAACAACACAGAAGGTCCTAAAAAAATTGAAAATAGAACTACCCTATGATCCAGTAATCATACCACTGGGTATTTACTGAAAGAATACAAAAACAGTAATTCGAAGGCATATATGCATCCCTATGTTTACTGCAGCATTATTTACAATAGCTGGAAGCATCTCAAGTGTCCATCAATAGATGGATAAAGAAAAAATGTGGTGTGTATATATATATATATATATATACTATATATATATAAGAATATTTTTCAGCCATAAAAAACAATGAAATCTTACCATTTGCAACAATATTGATGGAGCTAGAGTGTATAATGAAAAAGCAGAAGAATAGGGAAAGCTACCGAATACATTGTACAAAATCAGCAATACCCTGATAATACCAAAATCAGTCAAAAATACTACACACACACACTACAGACTGATATCCCTGATAAACAGATGATACACACCCCCCATATACACACATGGGAATATTATGCAGCCATAAAAAAGGATGAAATCTTGCCATATGTAATAACATGGATAGACCTATAGGGTATTATGCTAAATGAAATAAGTCAGACTTAGATAAATGCCCTAATGATTTATTTCATGTGTGGAATGTTTTAAATGAATCAAATGAATAAACAAAAAAACAGAATCAGATCTATATTACAGAGAACTGATGATTGCCAGATGGAAGGGAGGGGGGCGGAGGAATGGGCAAAATGGATGAAGCGAAGTGGGAGATACAGGCTTAAGATGGAATGATTAAGTCACTGAAATGAAAGGCACACCACAGGAACACAATCAATGGTATTATAATATCATTGTATGGTGACAGATGGCAGCTATCCTTGCAGTGAGCATAACATACAGAGAGGCTGAATCACTATGCTGTGTATCTGAAACTAATGTAAAATTGTATGTCAACTATACTCAAATGTTTAAAAACTCACCTAAAAACTTTCTCTTCTGTGACCGTAGCAATGATAAACTAAAATCACCCATTGTTTAAAAAAAGAAAACCAACAACTTAGGAACAAAGAAGTTCAGTGCAAAATTAACTCCTGTATTGTGTTAACAGAGATCTTTGTTAAATCAATCAGCCTGTTTCTTTTTAACAGTACTGGAAACAAACTGCCCATTGAAGTGAGAAATTTTAAAATTCCAGTCAGCTTCAAAATGATGGTTTAATAATCCCATAAGTTTCTTCTCAACAAGCAATCATGTAATTGTACAACAGTTTCAGTACACGTTGATAGGGGACTTTCCAAATTGTTAGGTAGTTCCACTATTACATCCCCAAAGGAAAAGAACACAATGCATGAGATAAGGGAGACAGAAAAACAGAAATTTGTGAACACTACAAGTTAAGTTTAGAAAGAGAAGAGTTGGGGGAAAAATATGTATATGTGGGTATATAGGTATATTTATGGGTGTATACATATATATTCAAATTATTAATGCTAAAAATCTGCCAAAAGTACAATATTTGTAATATGCTGTGATTTAGGATTAAAGCAAAGAACGAAAATGTGCATCTGTTTTGGGTTAAGGAAATGAGAACCCTGAGGTACTTTTGTGAATCCCTTAATAAGTACAACCATAGTTAATAAAAAAAGTAAGTACAACCATAGATATATAATCCACCCTCATAAATGCTCTACAGTATCATTATATGTGTTTGAATTAATCTGGCCTTTCCCACCATAGTTGTCTTTTAGCTAGCTATAGCTCCTTTCAAAGCCTCCTTTCTTAGTTTAAGAGACTATAGGTATTTTCTTCTAATTAAAAGATGTAGGAAATAATAAAATCATAGTTAGTATTAGTGCTTAGTGCAGAGTGTTAGGTACTCTGCAAAGTGATTTAAACACACTATTTCAGTTCATCCTTATTAACAAAACCACAATCAGTATGATTTTTATTCCCATTTTCCAAATGTGAAAGATTTTATAAAACCAATAGGAGATTCCATTGCTGATAGGTGGCAGGAGTACAAACCAGACGGTTTCCGGAACCCATAAAGTTTATCACTAAGATGTACTGCCTATCTGGTCTCTTCATTTTATTGTTTACATGCTTCCAAAACAATGATTGAGATAACCGTAACATAAAAAGAGAGTTACCATTAAAACATTAAAAAATTTTAAATACAGTCAGTACTAAGGAAAAGACAAGCACTGGGAAATCAGAATGAATTAGCTATGGCAATTAAAGCACACTCTTAAACTGACAGATTTGTGCAAGTCAGTGCTAAAATGGGCATACCGAGTTCTTACGTCAGACAAAGCTAAAGTTCATCTGGAAGTCACATTTTTTTTTTCCTGACGTTAAAAATACTCAGAATTTATCATATGAATCCTTAAGTAAAAGGACAGTATCTCCCAAATGGTATTTTCTTTTTTTTTAATTTTTATATATTTTTTATTAACATATAATGGATTATTAGCCCCAGGGGTGCAGGTCTGTGAATCTCCAGGTTTACACATACCTTCCCCAATGTCCATAACCCAACCACCCTCTCCTTACTCCCCTCGCCCTGGCAACCCTCAGTTTGTTTTGTGAGATTAAGAATCTCTTATGGCCAAACAGTATTTTCAAGATCAGTTGGGCTAAAAACACAAGATACTCCTCAGAAGGTTATTATGTCTCTCGTCTAAGAAAGCAGTGGAGGAAAAGTAAATTGGATCATTCAACACTCAGAACTGTAACTCTATGATAATCAAGATAAAAACTGAGCTAAGGATATGAATTAACATTTCTCAAAAAAAATACATAACTATAAAAAATACATAAAAACATAAATAATAAATAAGCACAAAGTGACTCTTGAGTCAGCCATCAGAGAAACGCAAATCAAAACCACAATGCCATACCACTTCACACACACTAGGATGATGATAAATCAAAAAGATAATAACAAGTGTTGGTGAGGATGTGGAGAAATTGAAGGCTGCTACAGTCTAAATGTTTATGTCCCTCCAAAATTCATATGTTGAAATCCTGATGCTCAGTGTGATGGCATTTGGAGGTGGAGTCAGGAGAATGGGACCCTTGTGAATGGAGTTAGTGTGCTTATAAAAGAAACCCAGAGATCCCTTGCTCTTCCCCCATGTGGAGACACAGAAAGAAGGAACCATTTCTGACGCAGGGAGTCCTAACTGGCCATCACACTGAATCCGCTGGCACCTTGAACTTGGACTTCCCAGCCTCCAAAACCATGAGAAATAAATTTCTGTAGTTTATAAGCTACCCAGTCTGTGGTAGTTTGTTCTAGCAGTATGAATGAACTAAGACAGGGTACTCATACACTGTAAAGATGTTACCTGCTTTAGAAATAGCTCCTCAAAAGTTTAAACATAGGGGCACCTGGGTAGCTTGGTCAGTTAAGTGTTTGCCTTCAGCTCAGGTCATGATCCCAGGGTCCTGGGATTGAGTTCCATATTGGGCTCCTTGCTCAGAGAGGAGCCTGCTTCTTCTCCCCTATGCTCAAGCTCTCCCTCTCTCTCAAATAAGTCATTTTTAAAAATCTTTTTAAAAAAGTTTAAACATATGACCCAGCAATCCCAATCTGTTATATATCTAAGAGAAATGAAAACACATATCCAAATGTCCATATGTACAAAAGCTTGCACATAGATGTTGACAGCAATGTTATACATAAGCATCTAACAATGGAAACTTAAATTTCTAACAACTGATGAATGGATTAATAAAATGTCATATATCCATATAATGGATTATTCAGCAATAAAAGAAAATGATGTACTGATACATAAAATGACATACTAATTCATCCTAGAAAATGAACCTTGCAAACTTTATGTTAAATGAAAGAAGCCAGCCAGAAAGTACACATATTATATGATTCTATTTATATAAAATGTCTAGAATAGACAAATCCATAGAGACAAGTGGCTGCCAAAGGCTGAGGAGCAGGAGAGAGGGTTGGGGGTGGGGGGATGGGAAGTGACAGCTAAAGGTATGGGATTTATTTTTGGGTGATGAAAACTTTGAAAATTGATTGAAGCTGTTTGAGAAGCATTATCATGGGGCCTTTTTAAACTAGAAGCATGGAAGCCAGGCATTAATAGCGGTCATCTTCAACCATAAGAGAATCTAAGAATTGCATCATGATATTATCTACACAGCTAAATTAGGGATAGTTTCAAAGCTGAATAAGCTTATCTACCAATAGATAATCATTTAAGCTTTTTGGACCCTAGATCCTTTGAGGATTTGCTGAAAGCTTGGAAGAAGGTAGCCATCATGTTACCCTGAGGAGCCTAAAGAGCTTCATAGACATTAGAGGAGGACTCTCTATGACTGCGGTAAAATAAGACAAAAAAACAAGATCACTGCACAATTCCATTTGAATAGAAACGTAAGAAGGGAGTGGGAAATGCAGTGCAACCACAAAAATGACCAAACATCCTCCCGTCCTAGCTTGCAGGACTGATTACCATGACTGACTACGATGACACTCTGGCCTCGCCCTCTAGATTCTGGAATAAAAATTAAGATGCTCAAGAGTCAAATTGCTCCTGCCTTCTGAGAGCTCCCGATCCAGAAGAGATTCTTTACTTCCTTAAAACCTCCCTAAAATCGCCTTACCCAAATCCTGTAACAAGATCCATGGTTTCCAAAGTAAGGCTGGGTCTCCCTTGCTGCAGCAGTAAGCCCAGTTTTGGCAACAGGTGTATTCCTGGTAATATTTGGCTGATGAGAAGCAATAATAAAATATAATATGCCATTAAGAGTACATATAAAATTTTATGTATATTAGGACTTCCTGTTCTCATTTAAAAATGTATACACACACACTATATATGAGATAATTACATTGAGACAAGAAAGACAATGGCTACACCCCAAAATGTTTAGAGTTATTATCTCTGAATGCTGGTATGCTTGTTTTCCCTTTTGCTTTTCTGTATTTCTTATTTTCTTTCAAAGATGTTCTACAGTTTAGGAAGAAAAGTGGGGGGTAGAAGAAAAACTCCCTTCTAAAAGAATATATTATTAGAGGGAAGAACCCATATTCAAAACAGTTGTCAGTATGTAAGGTGTTCAAACTTTAGCATGTTAGAATCACTTGGGATGCTTGCTGAAAATAAAAAATTCCTGGGCTCCATCCTTGGAGTGAGCCCCAGAAGCTACATTTTGGACCCCAGGTGATTCTGAACCATCAGGTCTGAGGAGTAAGCTTGGGGAGAAGCAGGGTTTTTTGTGTTTTGTTTTTTTTTTTTTTTGAAGATTTATTTGAGAGAGACAGAGAGCAGCACAAGTGGGGTGCAGGGTGGGGAGGAGGGGATGTAGGGAGCGCAAGAAGCAGACTCCCCCCCAAGCCAGAAGCCTCATGCAGATTCCATGCAGGGCTTGATCCCAGGACCCTGGGATCACAACCTGAGCCCAAGGCAGATGCTCAACTGACAGCCACCCAGGCACCCTGAGGAAAGGTTTCTAGACAAACTAGAACATAAGGATGTACAGATTAACAGAGGAAGGAGAGGACGTTGTAGGCTTGTAGAACAACAGCAAGCAGAGTCAAAGCCCGAAGCTGCAGGTGCTGAGGACAGGGACCATGTGTGGTCTGGTGGTGTGCAGTGGCTTTCAGTAAAATGGATCTGACCAATCTAAAGGGACTGAGGGCTCATTTAAAGAACAGTTAGAAACCAGGCGGGTTTGGAAAGGTAGAGTGGGTATACAAACTTCAACTCAAGTTTCCAACCCACATTGCCACCATCACTTAGCAGATCACGAGTTTCCTCAATATATGTCCACAAGTTTTTCAGAAAGCAAGTGTAACTTTCCCTTAAACATTTCCACCAGCAATTTTCATTTTTTTGACCCTATTAAAACTTTTCTATCTTCCTAGGAACTCATCGTCTTATCTTTGCCTATGCTGCCAGTGAACTGAAAACTACGGTCAGCCAACAAGAAAACCTAGAAAACAAAATGAAGTTTAAAAGCCTCCTACTGGACATCAGTAGGACTCAAGAGTATGAAAAAAAATCACTATTGTTCAATATCATGTTAACAACTTCTTAAAAAAAGATAAAGGATTTTCCAGTGAGTAATCTGATCCTTCACTTGGGTCCAGAAATTTTCAAGTGGAAAAGTATTTCTACTTTTAGCCATATAAAAGGAATTTTTATATTAAAAATGAATACTTCAAACTTTTGTCTATAATACAAGGTAAAATAATTTTACAGCTAAAAGAGACTTCAAAGAACAAGTTTTCTTTTTAGTTCTACATCCTGTTTGCCCCCCCCACACACGCCCGCTTGTGCACACATACTCTCTAAAAGAAAAATAAATTATATTTTAGCCAGAAAGTTCCCCTCAATATTTAATGTCCCTTAAAGTAGGTGAATAGTATATGGTTTTTGTGAAATTATTTCAATTGGCAGTAATTTTCAATTATTGAGAGAAATACTACTTGATATTAAATCGGTTTACTGCTGATTTAACAGTATCATGTCCTTATCTTAAGCTTTAATTAGAGTAGCTAATTTGAGTAACAAAAATCTCCAAATAAATGAGGGTCACTGATAAAGTAAATGAAACCCAAAAAGAAAGCAGTTCCTTTAAAAGTCACAATTTACTCTACCTAGAGATTATAACACTATTACTATTGTATCAAGCATAAAGCATTCTACTGAAAATGAGGCTACAAAATGTATTTGCATTGATATTATCTCAGCAAGAAAGGGAATTTGGAGCTTCACTTTCAGGTGAGTTGGAGTAGCTTCAGAAAACCCACCTTCCAATGAACCACAGGCTATGTCTGATGAATACTGTTGCAGATTTAAGGTACCCTCACAACTAGAAGGCCTTTTTGGTAGGTTAATGTCAAAAATTCCATTTTGGGGCACCTGGGTGGCTCAGTGGGTTAAGCCTCTGCCTTCGGCTCAGGTCATGATCTCAGGGTCCTGGGATGGAGCCCCGCATTGGGCTCTCTGCTCAGCAGGGAGCCTGCTTTCCCCCTCTCTCTCTACCTGCCTCTCTGCCTACATGTGATCTCTGTCTGTCAAATAAATAATTTTTTTTAAAAAAATTATTTTAAGAAATGGCAACTTTACACAAAAATCATCACTTTTTCCTCTTTTCACATCTTTGAGAGTTAAAGACCTCACTTCTGATGGTGTGGCAGAGCATGTTGTTTTAAAACCAAACAGGTCTGGCTCTACTCTCTGTTCTGCCACCTACATTTGATAGATTCACATACTTTTCAGCTTTTGTTTCGCTGTACATAAAACAGGGGTAACATGGACCTCCCGGATAGTACAAGTATTAGGATTAAGGGCTATCACAAGAACCTAGGAGGAAAGAGATACTGGTGGTAGAACTCTCTAAGAAGTGAAATGTCTTCTGATTAGAGAATAAACTGCAGTGAACAGTAAGGGATAGTTAGAAAAAAACAAAGGATACAAAATTGCTCTGTATGGTAAAGGAGTAAGAATCTTTAAGATTTCACACACAGCTGAGAGGGAAGGCGAGAGAGGATCTTGAGATAGAAAATGTTGGAGAAAGGAGAGGATGGCATAGAAAGATGGAATAAGGTTTGGACCCAAAGAGAAGAGCAGACAATAAGAAGTTACGGGTGGCCAACCTCGCTCCTAACAAAACACGTTCTATTTTAAGGTCCTCCCCCCAACTCTTGTACTTTAATATAAATCCGCGGCAAATAGCAACCGCTTCCCCTAACAAAAAAGAAGTCAGAGAAAACCAGCTTCTGTAAAGACACAGCTGTCTAGGGTAAAATCTCATTAAAAGTCTACTAAATACAACCACCTTGTGAGAAGTGTTTTGAGGAAATCAAGGCGTGTGGGCCGTGTTCCAGAGCTGAACTTACACAAGGTGATGAAAAGGGAACCGCTCTAAGAGATAAAGGCAGGAGCAAGCTGGAGAAGCAGCAGAAACAGGAAAATGATCCAAGTGGTATCTGGAAGGAAATTAAACCCGAGATATTGGCGGAGGGAGAGAAGAGCCAGGGTTTACTTTATTTAAACATATAATTGGACCAGTGACGCCAGTAGGCCGGCGGGCAAGGGGAAGCCAGGCTGCTAACTTCTGCTTACAAGCCACCTCCGTTGGTTAGCACTCAGAAATGTCAGCTCTCTTCCCGTATGAGGAATGGGTAATGTATCAGCTACAACTGTTTTCACGCTTCTTGCAACTGCGGGGGGTGGGGGGGAGGTAAACTTTTGAAAGTGATATAAAACTAACATAAAGTTGTACTTTACCAGAAAGAATCAACCCACAATGCCAAAACTGCCTGGTTGATCTATCCGGTGAAGGGTGGGGGAGGGGGAGGTCTACCTTCAGGAAAAGCAGGTATTTGTCAAACGCCACTTCACAGCCTAACTAGGAGATCAACGATTTTCCATCACGCCAGACACAGCGCGGCCGCGGTTTTCAGGAAGGCAACTGAGCAGTTTGGGCGGGGGAGTCAGACAGTTAGAAGGCTTAGAAGGAACATCTCTTTGCTGCAGTACGAATGCTCAGGTCAGTTCCCTTCTGAAACGTTTTTAGCACCAATCTGGCCTTTGCAAATAAATGACGAATTACCGTGCTACTTTATGTTAACGAAAATGGCTAGACATTTACGGTCAGGTATTGGAGAAACTTTAGCCTTTTCCAATTTTCAATTACACACACACACACACACACACATACACATACACACACGACAGAAAGAAAAGGCTAAATGCGTTTCCTTGGTAAACAGGTGCTGCAGGAGGAAGGTGCAGCCACTCCCTTCCCCTGGGAAGGCTCCGAGAGCCCCACAAGGAACCGAGTCCGGGAAGGGGGAAAAAGCGTGGTTCATCGCAAAGGTTCCTAGTGCACAGGTGCTGGCATTCGGACCTTTTAGTAGAAACGAAGGGTATCTCCACTTACAATAAATCAAGGGACTCTTTGTCAAACTGCAGTTCCCTTATTATTACTGAGAAGCAGAAGGAGTAAAGGGGCGGCAGGAAATTCATGAGGGAGCCTCCCACAGCCTCTGGCGTCTCCCAGGTGCAGTCGGTTTTGCACCGGGTCCCCTTCTATAGTGACTGTGACTTAAACCCTGGAGCAGCGCACCCAGGGTGGAAATAGGCGATACCCGGTTTGACCAACCCCTACCGTGCCTCAGGGACCCCGGGCTTGCTCAGGTAGGTGTTGCAGAGTGTAAGCCCTAGCTCCTCTCCTGAACCCGGTCCCCAAGGGGAGCCAGCTTTCCTGCCCTCCGCCAGCAGGCGCGTCCGCTCGCTCCTACCTTCGCTCATGATCCTGGCTCGGACTGGCCCAGTCCCAGCTGGCGGGCGCTGGGAGGCGCGGGTGCAACGGCCGCTATTTGTAAACACGCCCCACGTGCGCTCGCCCAGCCCCATTCGCATTCGGCTCGAGGCACCTGAGGATGCGCAGCTTTCCCTGGAGCCCTCAGAGGGTGCGATTTTTATTCCACCTGAGAGAGGAGGAAGCCTCGCCCGCAGAGGAGAGCCACTGAAAGAAGGGCCAAGACAGAACGGACTTGTACCGCCCCCTGCTGGTCGGCGAACTAGTTGGCAGGCCGGAGCAGTCAGGCCACTACTGAAACCCACGCGGCGCCTAGAGACGCTGCAGTGGCGGCCCCGCCCCCGCCCGCCCTCTCACTGGAGACTCCGCCCCCACGCCGCGCGCACTCGCCCGCGCAGGCCCCGCCTCCTCGCCGACACAGCGTTCCTGCGGGGGCGCGCGCGTGCACCCTAATCCCCCGCCTTCCGGCTCCGGCGGCGACGCTCGCCCCTCGCCGCCGCTGCCGCTACCGCGCCACCAGTGTCAGCACCCCTCTAGAGACTCCATTTGCTTTCAGGGCAGTCTGGCCGCCGCGCTGTCTGGCGGAGAGCGATGCCCCCGGCCCGCTGACTGGCGTCCCCTGGGCCAAGCGCTCGCTCGCTGCGGCGGTGACACCCTGGTCGCCGGCGTCCACGGAGGAATCCGGGCTCCCTCCGCGTGAGCAAAGACGTCCCGCGCTCCGGAGCTCGCCCTGCGGGGAGAGGCCCTCGCTAACACGGCTTGTCTCTGACCTCTTAATTTCAGGAGGTAGGCAATTCAGGTCCCGCTGTCACTCCAGATAATGCCTAAAAGCATTATTTGTCGGATTTTGTCATCACACTGATAGGAGGCGTTAATTTTCTCAGTACAGTTTCAGGATAGATATGAGTAATGCCACAGACCCTGATATTGAAAAAATATATTTTTGGTATTTTCCTTTAGGTTTCGGAGGCACCGAGTGCTTATACAGCTCCCCACAGGAACTGCTTCTGTTGGCCCATCGAGGATCATCTTTCACCAGGATTATTTTAACATCTTCACTGAGCCTTCCACCTCATACCCTCTGCCATGAGTTCTGATTTCTACCAATGAAGTTTTTAATGCTTTCTTTAATCATGTGACACCACCTCTCGTCCACCTTTTGCCTTTCCAGTTGCCAAATACATTAGGTATAAGTTTGTGTCATGTTGAAGTACAAAGTTTTCTGCTTGTCCATTTTCACCTTATTTGCACTGCTCACTTCTGTCCAGCTTGCTTTACCTCGCTTGCCTATGATTTTCATAACCACTCACTTGATAATCTCTAGCAGTCCTGCCTAGAAGAGGCAGTATTCCATAGAGTGCACTGCCTGATCAAGAGGTCAAGGGATGAGTTTTTCCATTATTTGTTCCTGTATGTCCTGTCTACAAGTCCTCTCTTAAACTATTCCCTAGCACATTTCCCAAAATAGCCCCACCTGAGTCTTAGTTCCTTTAGCAAAGTATCTCATCTGTAATGATGGCAAGAATTGAATACAAAATAGGACTGTTTTAGAGACCTTGTTGGTACAGTATTAGTTGCAATCTCCTTTGAGAGTGCAGTACAGGAAAAGACCTCGAACTGAGTGAGGAGGAAGAAAGAAGATAGGTTTAATTAAAACTAGTCCTTGTTGAAAGAACTCTGTAGGCTTTAAAACAGCAAAGTGAAGAGAGTCTTGGTAGGCCTGGCTTGGAAATTGACCAGCACACCACCCATCTAGGTCTAGGCCAGGTCAAGGAAGGGATCGTAAAACCCCATTTTCTAGTCTCATTGTATTCAGATCTAAGTTGCTAAATATCTTGTTCTTAAAATGTTGGGGAAACGTAAGCGTGTGGTGTTGACAATTAAGGACAAACTTGACATTATTAAGAAACTTGAGGAAGGCATCTCTTTCAAAAAGCTTTCTGTAGTGTATGGAATTGGTGAATCCACAGTTCGTGATATTAAAAAGAACAAAGAAAGGATAATAAACTATGCAAACAGTTCAGATCCTACGAGTGGGGTATCCAAACGTAAGTCAATGAAGTCATCAACGTATGAGGAACTGGATAGGGTTATGATAGAGTGGTTTAACCAACAGAAAACAGATGGGATTCCAGTGTCTGGAACAATTTGTGCAAAACAAGCCAAATTCTTTTTTGATGCTCTGGGGATGGAAGGTGATTTTAATGCATCATCTGGCTGGCTAACTCGGTTTAAGCAGCGCCATGGTATTCCAAAGGCTGCTGGTAAAGGAACAAAGTTAAAAGGAGATGAAACTGCTGCCAGTGAATTTTGTGGTAACTTTCAGGAATTTGTTGAGAGAGAGAATCTACAACCAGAGCAGATTTATGGTGCTGATCAAACTGGATTGTTCTGGAAATGTCTGCCATCAAGGACATTAGCTCTTGAAACTGAGCAAAATACCTCTGGTTATAGATCAAGCAGAGAGAGAATCATTATTATGTGTTGTGCAAATGCCACTGGTTTGCACAAACTTAATCTTTGTGTTGTGGGAAAAGCAAAAAAACCCCGTGCATTCAAAGGAGCTGACCTTTCAAACCTTCCTGTCACTTATTTCAGTCAAAAAAGTGCATGGATAGAACATTCTGTTTTCAGACAGTGGTTTGAAAAATACTTTGTGCCGCAGGTGCAGAAGCATTTGAAGTCTCAGGGGCTTCTAGAAAAAGCAGTGCTTCTTTTGGATTTTCCCCCAGCACATCCAAATGAAGAATTACTGAGTTCAGATGATGGCAGAATAATTGTAAAATATTTGCCACCAAATGTCACAAGTCTAATTCAACCTATGAGTCAGGGAGTTCTAGCCACAGTAAAAAGATACTACCGAGCAGGACTTCTCCAGAAATACATGGGTGAGGGAATTGACCCAAAAATGTTTTGGAAGAACTTGACAGTGTTGGATGCAATTTATGAGGTATCAAGAGCTTGGAACATGGTAAAATCAAGTACCATAACCAAAGCATGGAAAAAACTTTTCCCTAGCAATGAAGAGAATTCAGGCATGAACATTGATGAAGGAGCTATTTTAGCAGCTAACTTAGCAACGGTTTTACAGAATACAGAAGCCTGTGAACACGTTGACATTGAAAATATTGATCAGTGGTTTGACTCTCGGAGTAATGATTCAAGCTGTCAGGTGCTAACTGACAGTGAAGGTGCTGAGGACCAGGCCAAGCCTGCAGAACAAAAGCATTACAATAAGACTAGAAAAGCAGATCTGAATCCAGAGAAACATATTAGCCATAAGGCTGCACTTGAATGGACCGAGAATTTATTGGATTATCTAGAACAACAAGATGACATGCTTCTGTCTGATAAACTGGTATTACGGAGGCTTCGAACAATAATAAGAAGAAAACAGAAGATCCAAAATAACAAAAATCATTAATAATACTCGTAAGTGTGTTTGTATCTTTGTGACTTTATCTGCAGTGGAACTTCATTATCATGTTTGAAGTGCTGTGGATTTCAAGGCTAAATGCATTTTATAAATGATTTTAGGATTAGACACCATTCTGGATTACTTAAATTACTGCCCTATAATGTTGATTCTAGTAAGTGAGCATTGCCCTGTAACTTGTTTGTTTACTGTTTTTAATCTGTATTATAATAGTTAGGTCATAAAGTACCTGAAGCCAGGGATATTTTGTCTGTTTTGTGCCTGAATTTCATTGTGTCTAATAGACGATCATGCACACTCTAGGCAATCAATAAATCTTACTTAAATTGAGTTTTTATGACTTTCTCTGAACTTCAGTTTCCAAATGAAATATGTTGGGAGTTAAGTTTCTGTTTCCATGATGTTCTCACCTGCTGAAAGTTTTAGAGCTGAACAAAAATTATGCTTGATGTATTTCACTGTGAAAGCAGAGAAATAAAGGAAAATAGTCTTAAGCTTAAATATGGCATTCTATACCAACAATTTGGCCATCTCTGAATATAATGAAGGAAGAAGAAATAAAAAATGTCTCCAGGGAAAGGGCTGGCACTTCACTTTTATTCCATGTGACAGTAGGGAGAGTTCCTTCATAATTGTGGAAAGAATGCCATCCCTGTTCCAGAAAAATAGATTTTGGTTCCCAAACCATTGTAATTAGAAGATATAAATATGAGTTAAATTTTATTATCTTTTATTTGGATCCTTGATTACTATAGATATATCAATAGTTTTTCTCTTTATTAAGCTACTTGTTATTATATAACACTTAAAAGCTTACAAAGTATGTCATTACATTTTTATAGCATATTTTTTGGTGAGGATACTGAGAACATAAGCATACATATAATTTGTGGAACCATCCATCTCATGAATGGTGGACTGACATTAAACAACATGAGAAAGTCACTATAGAAGAGTGTGGGCTGCTGTGTGACCATGGGCAAGTTATTTAACCCATATGTAAAATAAGAATACATGCTTTAGAGAGTTTTTATGAGGAGCAGATGATTTGATAAATGGATTTTAAGTAATACTGGCTTAGAACAGGACCTGGCTCTTTAAGTGCTAGCTCCTGTTACTGTGTTGCTGAAACTATGAGTTTCAAAAGTTATGCTGAACAGATCCGGTGTTGTGACTCAACTGTGATGTTGCTGCATTGGGAAAACCCTTTAAAGGGAAGTGAAATAAAAGACAAGTAACTAGCTTTGGTTAAAATACAATAATAATTTATTTCAGTGAAAACTGGAAGGTTAATCCAATTTAGAAGTCATTTCCTGACCATCTACTTACTGTTAGGCACAGTGAGGTATGCAGACACATTTGAGGCATCTTAGGTTGAATTATAAAAGAAATGGGAAAGGAATTGTAATTTCTTTACTCCCTGGCCTGCTAATAAAATAAACAGATGTTGGTGTTGTACATAGAACAGGATCTATGTTACTAGTGTTGGCATAATTCATTGAAGTAATAAAATACTTTTATAGTAGATAAAATAGTAAGCAGGACATTTGAGATATTTTATCAAATTATTGTAACATAGGATCAGTGGAAAAATTAAGAGCAAAAGAAACGTGAAAGAAAACCCTGGTTATAGTAATTAAGCCCAGCCATAAAAATGGAATGTTGTTGTGATTGATTTGAGATTTTAGGGCCCCTGACCATTCTTCATGAGGCTGTCATTAGAGCATAGGATTCTGCCTTTTTGAACTGAGGCTTTGGTTCAAGAAAGGCTGTTTAAGAAAACCACTAAGAATCCACTTTTTTGGGGAAAATTAGTATATTAACACAACTTCATCATCTTACACAATTTCAGTTCTTCGATAGGCCTGAGGAAATGAAGACTGTACATGGATGAGTCCTGAGGCAATTTTGCTTCTTGGAAACTGAGGGATTCTGAAACCTAATAATGGTAAAGACATACTTGAATGTTGCTTTGCATTTCTCACAGGGCTTTTTGCTGACAAAAACTTCTCTAATTCCCTTCAAGTATGACATTAAAATGGTTTAATCCTGTGTTTTATCATAGATGCTAATATAAACTGTGCATTCTAGTTCCATAATCAATTGTAATATAAAAATCCTTTCGCTTTTTCAGGTTATATATTAATTATATTTTCTGGGAAGATATATTGCGTTATCTTGGTTAACCACACGCTCCTTAAGATATCCTAGTTTGAGAAGCACAGAACTAATGTGCTCTCATTTGACTTTGTGCACTTTAAAGAGTCAAAAATTCTGACTTGGCCGCCATTTATACAAGTGCGTATTTTTTAGAGGATTTGAAAGACTAAAAATTCAGACCAAATGGAAAGTGTCAATTGAGAGTATATTTTTTTAAAAAAAGTGCAGTTAGAATATTTACTGCTTCATAATTCAATCTCAAAGAATAATACATCAGTTAATTGGGAAACTTTGGGTGCTCAATCAATATTGAAGAGTTGGCAGGGCCCAGGTCAATAGCCACAGTCAATTTAAGCAGAATTATAAGATGATAATGGCAGTTATTCTGGTATTCTTTCTGTTTTCACTCTAGCTTCAGGCTGGGCTGTACAGTCACTTCATCATGAATTTTCCAGATTTAGGGAGGATCATAGTGGACTAAATGGCCCAGATGACATGAAGCAGTATACAGCTACTTAAGTCACAGGCTCAGAGACACTATCCTTCCAGTGATATGGCTAGAGCCACATAAATCAAAGCCAGGACCTGCACTCCCAATTTGGAGCTCTTTAGGAAGGCTATCTCCACTTCTTACCTGGTTATTTTTGCAAAGTTGACCTTTTCTTATTTAAGTATATACTTTACATCCTAAGCAATGATATCTGCAAAGTCACAAGTGTTGTGTGCCAATCATGGTCTTTTTCTAGTTCAAATTAAAGTAAATATAAAAGAATCATTTTTAACAACTTGTCCTTTGTAACCTAAAATCACCTTGCATACCTCATTGTCACACTGAGAAACGTTGGCCGAACAGGGTTTTTGAAGACGAACTGGAATGTGAACACCAGCTTCTCTGCTTTCTTCCTAGATAACCTTGGCAGCTTTCTGATCCTCTCTGAATCTGCTTTTTCAAATGTAAGAGGTTGGTAGGTTATACAGGCACACTCTAAGCTTTTACAAACACCAACTACTAAGCAACCCTATGGCTGTTGATTGTAAACTCCTGGTCTCCAGGCTTGGCCCAGGCATGGGCACACCTCTTGAGGTCTAAGGCTCTGCCTCATCAGTGGGAATGGTGGCTGGGGTGTCTGCATGACTTAGGGGGGGTGCTAAGCCCTACCCCTCCCAAGCTCCTAGGACTAGTGTGTGCTGTCGATCACAGGATCCCATAAGTAAAAACCAAAAAAACAGGTGGGGTCTGCTCCAGCTGCAGTCTCAGATAACAGGACTCAAAGAGAAATGGGTTCTTCCAAGCAGCTGAAGACATACTTGTGAGATGATAAGCTCCTGTGCTAAAAGAAGAAATGCAAACTGCCTGTGCAAATTCAGTGGGGGAAGTGAGGGTAGACTAGACCCAGTCATGAAACAGCACAAGCAGGACTAGCACCAGCACCAAAAGCACTGTCTCCCTCTAACTGATGAGTCCAGAGGTCACTGGGCCTGATTTGCCCTGCAATGTCCTAGTTTACAACTAGTTCTCCTAGGGTAAGTGTTATAGTGCCCCCTTTTACTTTCAAGGGTATCCCAGTGTAGTGGTTTCCCCAGCAATGACCCAGAGAAAGGAGTTGATCTGTCCAAAGTCATGCAGTGACCAAGAAGGGAGTAGAAGTTCCTCTCACCTCCAAACATTGTGGCCTACTGACCAAGGATACGGGCTCCCTCTAGACAATGAGCCTTCCAAGAGCTGGATTGTAATCTCTGTCCTACTTCATCCTGGACCCCAGCACAACACCTGCCTCCTTGACACATGTGGTAAGTCTCTTATTGAAGTTCTGTCTCGGAGTGCCTGGGTAGCTCAATTGGTTAAGCAACCATCTTCGGCTCAGGTCATGAAGTTCTGTCTCTCCTGGAGGATGAAGAGTGTCCCCAGTTCACATACTGAATGTCTTCTATGTGCCAGGCATATTTTGTGATCCTTAAGACCAATTGTGTGAAATGTAATACTTCATCTGTTTCCCAGGGAGCCCCCAAAGGGAGCTGGTAGAGACCCATCCAAACATTCATGTTTGAGACAAGGTCAGAAATCTCAGACCTTGAGGGAAGCTGTGGTCCTCTGTTCCCTCTTGGGTTGTAGAAATCTATGAGTTACTCAGCCAAAGCCTTTCTTCACACCACTTTTAGCATCCAGAAATGTGTTGGGTATGTGTGATTCCAGAGAAAGCTTCCACCAGTAGTATTCCCCAGATGGTTGAGTATCATTGTAAATCCACCAGGCTCATAAAATCCTTGAATGAAGTTCCATGCAACTGACAGGCACAGTCACCTCAAGGGCATCTTTTTAATTCCCATCTGATTAAAAGATCAGGCCTGGGGGTGGGGGGTGGATCCCACATGTCGCCATGGTGGCCACTATCCCTTCTGCATGGAAATCACTCAGGGCGCTGGAGCCCATCACTGTTGGTGGCTCCTCACTGTTTCTCCTTGCATGTCACCCCAAGCCCCAAGCCCACCTAGCTTTCATGCTTATGTCAAGGATATAGTTGTTTAGTATAATTTGGAAAGCCAGAAACAACAGGTATTATAAATGCATAATAAAGTGTGTAAGAAATACTGTTTTCCACATTTGTATTCAAAGTAAAGATGGATATGAACATATATAGTGTAGTTCCTTTATGTTATGTGAATATCCCTACACCTTTGGACATAGACCAGAATAAAAATCCCATGGGGATTTTTATTTTCATAGTGACCCCATAATGAGATTATCAGCTATTAACACAATAGCTAATTAAATCACTGAAGGATATTTTAGAATCATGGCACAGAAATTAAAGAAATCTGTGATATTTTGGAACACTTAACTTTTTTTTTAAGTTAAAGAGAACTTAAGTTAAGTTGAAGAGAAAAACTGACCGTACAGTAGCCTCATTAACCTTTGAAGTAACCTCTACAAAAGTGCTTTTGTTTTCATGGAGAATCTTAACAGCTGAACTCTTAACCAAATCACATCTAATTTATTTTAAGACAAACAAAAATGATACCTAATTATTTCCTCCATTTCAGAATATGTTGATCTTCTGGAGCTTATTTACAAAGAAAACACAATCACCTTTGAGCCTAAAAAAGGACATAGTAAACTTAAGACAGTTTTTCTCATTTACCGAAGCAATTTTTTTTGTCATAAAGTTTTAAAGGTACCTTTTTCTTAATGAGAAATGTCTGATGTTATGCACATAAACTTAGTGTGTTAATTTGCGATGATAGCCTAGATGGTTTAGTTAATTCCCCTTTGGCTTTAAAAAATTAGCTTCAAAGTTTAATTCAATGGGAACTTAGTAATCTATGAGATCTAATACGAACTAATATACTTTAAGCTATTTCAAAATAATCACAACACAAAGCTGACTCATGAAGTATAACTGTATTTTTTAAATAATTGTAACTATGGGACAATAAGTAGAGACAGTATTTCCATTTTCTGTTAATCTGCTTTTTGGGGCCATTTGCTGATTGACTTTAATATTTGGGAGAGTGTATATTTCCTCAGTGGATTAATAAAATACTTCACCTATAGCACATAAAATAACTAATTCTTTTCTATAAAAACTAGAGAATGCAGGGTTTTTTCCTGCACTACACAAATATCCAGTACTATAAATTAGGCTCACATCAATTGAATAGGCACATATAAAATAAATTCATTTCTACCATGAGAAAAAAACTGTATTTCATTATAAGATACACCTTTTATTATTTATGAAATTGGGATACTTCTTTTTTTTTTAAGCTTTATTTATTTATTTGGGGAGAGAAGGGGTAGAGGGAGAGAGGCTTAAGTAGATTCTGTACCCATGGAGCCCAGTGCAGGGCTCATCTCACAACCCTGAGATCAAGGCCTGAGCTGAAACTAAGAGTTTGGAAGCTTAACCCCCTGTGTCCCCCAGGTGTCCCCCAAATTGGGATACTTCTTATAATCAGTACCATCTTACAATTATACTTGACAGCATTGTGTGAAATGTAATACTTCATCTGTTTCACAGCACTTTTGTCTTTTTTCACGATACATAAAATATTGTTTAGATTCCATGAAATATGATAAAAATGTTTTGTGTTAATCTTGCCTTCCTTTGAAAATAAAATAATGCTGTACATAAAAATTTTCCATTTAGTAAATTTGTATTTATAAAAGCACAATTATATATTATATTTGATATCCAAAGGTTAGATATTAAAAAGATAAGCTAGCTTCAGAAGTCTTATTTCATAATACTATCAATTGCTCACACACACACTTATATTTCACTAATTTAGGGGAAAAGGTGAGGTGTTCCTTTTAATCACAGAATTTTTTTAAAAAATGTAGCTTTATTTTGTTTAAATATATAGGATAAATTATAGAATTATCAAAGTGTAGCTAAGTACTGGTTTTACTGGCCATACTAATGATTCATATGTGGATTAATTTTGGTAAGAGATTTCTAGATTGTTGAAGAATAGCATATTTTCCTTGTTTCTATGTCTATCCATATAACATACATAACTTTTTTTTAATATAATTTATTCAGATTTCCTTAGGTTGTTTTTTTTTTTTTTTTAAGTAAGTTCTATACCCAATGTGGGGCTTGAACTCATGATCGCGAGATCAGCAGTCACATGCTCTACAGACTGAACCAGCCAGGCACCCCAAGATTTCCTTAGTTTTAACCTAATTCCAGGATCCTATCCAGGAAACTATGTTACTTCTAGTTTTCATATCTTCTTAGGCTCTTTTTGGCTTTAACCGTTTCTTAAAATTTACCTGTTTTTGATGACCTTGGCAGTTTCGAGGAGTAGTGGTTAGATATTTTGTAGGATGTCCCTATATAATAACTCTTGTTGTTGTTCTTTGTGTATTCCTTGCTTACTCTAACATAAGGCAGATTAGGAAAGTGCCATGTTTAATGACACATTATAAGGAATAAAAGTATGAGGGGTGCCTGGGTGGCTCAGTCAGTTAAATGTCTGCCTTCAGCTTGGGTCATGATCTCAGGGTACTGGGATTGAG
The DNA here is from genome assembly GCA_004024625.1 of Mellivora capensis. Lineage (NCBI taxonomy): Eukaryota > Metazoa > Chordata > Mammalia > Carnivora > Mustelidae > Mellivora > Mellivora capensis. The sequence continues at coordinate 58,400 of PISX010004806.1, read as the reverse complement.
CCCCATGTCAGGCTCTCTGCTCAATGGGGACTCTGTTTCTCCCTCTGCCCCTCCCCCTGAATCATGCTCTCTCTCTCAAATAAATAAAATCTTTTTTAAAAAATAAATATAAGTATGAGAGAGAGTGAGGGGAGAGAGAGGTAAATTTTGTTGAGGATCTGGGAAGGCTTCTCACAATTAGAACATAAACTGGCCCTTGAAGAAATTCGTTGTGTTTATGGTGGGATAGGGAGAATGAATATGAACAATGCAGGTCATATTCTAGTAACAAACTGATATAATTTCAACATGTTTATCAAAGGTGTAATGAGAAGTAACAATGTAAAGTTTGGTAGCAGGCTGAGGATTTTTTTTTCCCTCCTGATACCACCTGGATGTTTTATAATTCTGATACTAACTATCCAGAGTTAGACTCTACAGGTTGAAGGGCTCCATTCTATAAGACTGTCCTCATTTTTTATGTGAGTTGTAGATATCAGGTCCCCACTAAGGTTACCCACTTCTGTCTGGCTTGGTAACAAATCTGGGGTTTTCCACACCCATACCATTACTATTACAGGTTATTATAAAAGATATAGATGCCCAGCCAGATGTAGGGACATACAGGGTGAGGTCCAGAAGAGTCCTGAGCCAGGGACCTCTCTCCCTATGGAGTTTGGTATGCCAGACTCCTGGCACATAGATTTGTTTGCAAATTTGGGAGCTGTCTAAACCCTCTTCTGTAAACATTTTTATGAAGGTTTAATCATGTGGGTATGATCGACTAAAACCACTGGCCACTGATGAATAACTCAGTCTTCAGCCCCTCGCTGCTCCCCCCAAAGTTGGGGTGGGGCCAAAGATTCCAAGCTTCTAATCAAAGCAACCAGCCCTTATCCTGAAGCTATCTTCCAGCTCAACAAGAGTCATCTCATTAGAACAATTACCACCAATGTCAAGGTAACCTTGAGTTAAAAAATGGAGAATGAGAAGGCACACATAAGTGGAAAAGCAAAAGTGTCAATGTTTAAATAAGAAAGAATAAAAGATGGAGATTGAAATGCAGAGACATGAGCAGGTCCTTTGAGGGAAAAGTTGGAGAAGGAGAAGGAAAATGTACCCCTCAGAATTACTGTCATTATCTTACTTGCCGATCCTCTAAAATGACATATGTATACACAGCCGTTCTAAAAAGCAAGGTTTCTAGAACATTATAAGCATTGTTGGGAATTGTTTAACTTCCTATTTCTAGACTTCCCTACTCCAGTTAAGCCAATTTATTCTCATCTTGGGCCCTATTTGACGCTCTGAACCTAGATTTGGTTCTAAAATGCCCTCCTTCAGTAGCTCTTTTTCACTCTTTTGGTCCTTTTTGTTGCTATTTCTGTAAATGTACTCTTACTCTCTTTTGTGGCTGGCAGTTGTCTTTTCTTCTTTCCTCATGTGGATCATTCATTTGTTTCACTAATACTTTTTTGAACAATGTGCCTTAACAAATTTAAGCTCCAGGACAGCAGGGACCTTAAGAGTGTTGGCAATTTTTGTATATTCAGTTCCTGAGTAGTCCTGGCACAAATGTCAATAAACACTGCTTGACAAAATGAATCAATATTATATTGAGCACTATGTACATGAAGATAAAAGTTCTGATTCTCAAGGATTTTACAATAAAAGAGTGGGAGAACATAGTTTATTCAAATAAATACAGTAAAGAACTGTTTAATGAAAGTCAGAGAGGAGACAGTCTCCCATAAAGTTGGGACCAGAAAAGACTACATCTTCAGTGAAAGGGAAATGGAAATGACCTTACAAGGATGGGCAGTAAGAAAACCTTCCTATCTTGACCTTGGCATTGGGTGGGAGGAACAGAAACATTTTTTCCTGAGAATTTGTAAACACAAGCCTGACTTCATAGGTTTGCAATATGAATTTACTCTGTGTGGTCCCCAGACAATCGAACTGAGGATTTAATTTAAGGTGGCCGTGTTTGCAGGACATTGGTAGGAGTAACACAAATCCTCTCTGAAGGAATACAACTTCAACACAGGCCTCCGAAGTTTCCATGGATAAAGTTCCAAAGATCAACAGCTCACCGAGAACAAGAGCTCACAAGGCACCAGGTGTAAGAGTTGGTAGAAACAACTGAGAACAGTACTGGATACCACTTAGACTCTATCTACTGGAATTGTTAGATATAAAAGGCAAGCATAGCAAAGTTGAGTTTGTATAGCGAGACTTCCAACTATGAGCAAGGAATAGGAGACTTAAAAAATAAAAGATCGAGCAGATTTGAAAAGGAATTCAATAGAAGTTTGAAAATAAACTATAGCTATCATTAAAGTAATTAGTCCCCATGACCCTTGTCAGAGCAGGGCCATTTGAGGAATGAGGGCAGAATTGGGTAACAGTTGGCTAAAGAGATAATGGCAGTAAATAAACTGTGCTTATGTTTTTTTATGCCTTTCTGCATGTGTGTGATATTTTGCAATTTTAAATTATTAAATAGAAGATAATGAGTGATGAAAAAATAAGAAAGGTGAGTATAGACTATTTCTAGTGCCTTTCAATGGTGACCAAACCTTGATGGTGATACAGAGAGGACTCCCTTCCTCCTTCAGTATATCTCATTCCTCCCAGATACCAGTTCTACCTCCTTCTCTTTGACTAATGGAAAATGGGGAGGGCAGAAAGGGAGGGAAAGTGGGAAGATGAGGGAGGGAGAAAAAAGAATAGGAATAGGAACAAAAGGCAAAGTGAAGGAGGAAAAGGGGGAGGGGTAAACCCATATGACTATAGTGAGGCATCCCCTGGTCCCTCTGATAGACTTTGTGGCAATGGAAAAAAATATAATGGGGGAGAGAAATGGGAACCATGGGAAGCACATCCTAAATCAATCAACTTGAAGATTAGCATTATATTAAGATTTAATTTTTTCACTGTAAATCATTAATTACACTTAAAAATTTAACACTAACCTCATCCTCTGGAGGAACTGGATTTGAACCTAACCAAAATTGACAAGCTCCATTCTGCAAACCTGGGAACATCGCTGCCTCATAAAAATAAAAAGTAAAGTAGGACATTCAGTTGTCAGCTTGAATTACTTTTCCTTTTTTTTACAAACATAGTTAAATCCTCTCAGAGATCCAGGCCTAGGACATGGGGAAGGACATGGAGCCTACTATTAGAGTTCAGAGATCTATGGACACTGATGTATAACTCATCTTCTTGATTTTGTAGTACTAAGGATTTATTCTATCCAACTTCTTTGAATGTATTTCAAAGTCACATAATATTAAAAAGGCATGGCCTGATTTCCAGACAAATATAACAGGTATGTTCATTTTAGCTCTTTGTAAAATGGCAAGTCAAAGCATATTTTATTTCAAATTAAAAAATAATAGCATAATTATGTAATTAGGAGCAATATTTCTCAACTTTAGTGATTGTTCTCTCATCTTATTTTGCAGAGTAGCTTAGAATGACCATTGCATTTCTCCACATTATGCTGCTTGAAAAGTAGCCTGATATTGGGATGTTGTATTCCTTTTGACTTACTGTAATGCAAATGTTATACTCTAACCTATACTGGTTTAAAAGAAGGAATGTCAAAGTTCATGGGCCACTAGACTCCACAGTGCAGAGAGAAAGTTGGCTTTAGATATGGCTTCACTGGGGACGCCTGGGTGGCTCAGTTGGTTAAGCGGCTGCCTTCAGCTCAGGTCATGATCCCAGCGTCCTGGGATCGAGTCCCACATCGGGCTCCTTGCTCGGCAGGGAGCCTGCTTCTCTCTCTGCCTGCCACTCTGTCTGCCTGTGCTCGCTCGCTCTCTCTCCCTCTCTCTTTAAAGAAAAAAAAAAAAAAAAAAAAAGATATGGCTTCACTGAGGACCTAGCTATGTTCTGAGGGCCCATCTTTGGGGTCAGCATTCCCTGTAAGACAACCTTCACCCCAGGCTGGCTCCTCTCATCATGTAAGAGTATTGGTGAGCCCCAAGACCCATGTTCTTCTCATACCATCAGATCTATCTCTAGCAAACGTCTCCTCATCGCTTCTTGGCTCTGATGACTAATGTGTGACACCAGGCCAGAGCTATGGACGGGGGGATGGGTCTGACTGCCGGGCTTCACTGAATCAGGGCCCACAGCTCTCAGGGATAGGGAAGGGAATTGTGAGACGTGGTTTTCAAATAAGACTGAAAGTACCATTACCTCCTATTTTAGTAGCAGGAATAGATGTTTGTTGGCAAACAAACAAACAAACAAACAAAAAACAAAAGCAAAAAAAAAAATTTGCTTGGGCAAATACTGGTCAAAGTTGGCTCTAGAAAAAATATTGAAGAGGTAAAATTTGATATTTTCACTCATTTTGAGTTCTATTTTCCATTAATATTTTACTCATGCATAGCCTAAGATTTCTAAAGCAAGGATCATTGTTAATGTATACTTAGCTTCAATCTACAATGGCTTGCTTATATATTGTCGATCAGTGAAAATCAATGAGCACCAAGGACTGGGTTCTCACTTTGACATGTCAGTTTATATTGGCCCTGAAATTTTAGAAGAAAATAGCATTTCTTTAATGTTAAAATATAGGTAGAAAAATATTGATGAAAGTAAAATTTTACTCAATAGAAAACATTCAAAAACAAAAAAGCTTTCATTATTCATCAGTTATTATAGACTCATACTATGTTTTCATACTCATTCCTATCCCATAAAATTTAAAAAATAGATGTTTAAAGTCTAATGTCACTGACCAGAATTATATTTTCATATGAACCAGTTTAAAAGATAACTATAATAAAAATATACAAGCATGTTTTACTTGTTTGTGTAATTTGGTCAAGACACAATGGCCAATTTCCCCCTTCCCTTTGTCACTCTCTTCTTATTTATTTAGCAATTATTAAGTAACTTCTACATCCCAGGCACTGTTTTAGGAGTTGGAAATATAAGATTAATGCTTTCTTATATCATCCACAATGGAAACCCAATCACACATTCAAAATAAAATATTGTTTTGATGGATTATAATTAGAGAGGAACGATATATATGTAAATGAATATAAAATTATTATTATTCCCTGTATAGCAAGGGTAATATTCTGGCTTCCAGGAGGAAGAACTGATTTTATTTAGATGTATAAAATCTCAATCTTAAAGCAAAGTTTCTCTGTTTGGAACTAGAATTGTACTCGAGGTTTTCTCCATCACCATCCTTTACTCCTAATGGAAACTGCTCAAACTGTTAGTAGGTAGAAAGAGGATATGGAGCATCTAAACAGAGTTTTCCTAAAATATGGGACACATTTGTAATTTAAGGAAGAAATAATTCTAACCCTATTACTACATATTATTCAAGCTTAACAACTAAAATAAAAATTCATATATGTGAAACCATCTTATATTAATACAAATGAGAAGGCAAATATATAGTTCCTTGGGTTAATCTATTTTTCCCCCCCTGGGATATTTGAGGTCACAAAACCAGGGCCTGGGAAGATGAGATTTTAATGAAATTCCTACAAAAAGATGTCTAGAAGCCTTGTTGCTTCAGATGCAGCAAAACAACATCTGATTGGCAAGTGGCCACTTTGGGTTTTCTCCTGCTTGGCCAGAGTCCTAAAATTAGTTTCCACAATGTTCTATCCCCATATATTCCTTGTGCTGTACAGAGGCAGAATTATGAGGTGGGCTGACTGGATTCCGGCTGCCTGACTTAGAATTCTTGCTCTGCCGTATGCTAGTGTGTGGTTGTTCTCTCCATTTCTGTTTTCCTCATCTATACAATGAGGATAGGAACAGGACCTATCACTTAAGACTGGTATGACTATTATATGATTTAGTATATGTAAAGTACCTAGAATGCCTGGCACATAGTATGTGATTTGTTAAATACACACTATATACACACAACACAGTAAATTCTCTCATGTTGCATAGTCAAACTGGAATTATGGTTTTATATTTCCCTTATGTAACTATAAAGGAGTATTTTATTATTTGATTTAGCTTATTCACTGAGAACTAAGGAGGATTATGTCTAATCCTTCAAGTTTTCACATATACATACATACACATGAACTTTCTAAGTCTTTGACTTAAGATGTCTATCAGAAGTATTATGAATACTTGTATTTGTAAGTGTTTTATAATATCATATTTGTGTGTGCTCAAGTCCACAATAGGTATGAAAATTCATGAGTAGCATGAAAATAAAGGGGAATAAAAGGTCTCATTTCTGGTGACAGCTTTAGAGTGGTGTTCATTTTTCATTTCTGAACACATATTGACAATGGAAATATAAAGACTAGAAAGAAGCTTTCCACCTGGCTTCAAAGAACAGCCGTAGCATACTTAGGGAATTCAGGAATGAATGCAGGAAAGATGTTATGAGGCATCTGGGACTCTTATTCTTCATCATTTGAGAAATATGTGGTGTCTCTTAACCAGGGCAGTATTGTGTTCCTAGAAGGCATTCAAGAATGTGAAGATACCTTAAACTTGCACAATTCTATTTGTCAGTCCTATCTCAATAAATCTGGAGGAGAAAAGGAGTGTGCAGGTGCTACTTGCTTTAACTGCTGACCCGCCATATGACCTTGAGGGAGGGAGTCCTGGAATTGCTCTGGACTTTCAGTCTGCTCACTTATAAACAGAAAGATAGAATTTAAGAAACAAAACAGATGAACATAGGGGAAGGGAGGAAAAATAAAATAAGATAAAAACACAGAGGGAAGCAAGCCATAAGACTTTTAACTCTAGGAAACAAACTGAGGGTTGCTGGAGAGGAAGTGGGTGGGGGAATGGGATTAAAGGGTTGAGGGGAATTAAGGAGGGCACTTGAGGGCATGAGCACTGGGTGTTCTATGCAACTGATGAATCACTGAACTCTGCCTCTGAAACTAATAATACACTGTATGTTAACTAACTTGAATTTAAATAAAATCTTTAAAAAAAAAAACCCACAATAGTAGAAGTCCCTTTCACCATTACTTGTTGACCTGAAAGTCTAAAGATAGTTACTCTGCTTTTTGTTAACAATAACTTAACTTTCCAGCAACACCTTCTCCAGCTGACACAGTGTTGTGATAACCCACTTGAAGCCACAACTGTGTACAAATATTGTCCGGCAAATATCCATTAAGTCTTTAAGAAAAAAATTTCATTTTAATTGGAGTAAAAATTTGAATTCAATTTTTAATGTGAAATTATTATTTTCTAATTTAATAGATCTGTACTATATTTCAATTTACTCCTATTCAAGACCACTATAGAAAGCTGCCTCTAAAAAAGTGAGAGTATATAAAAATTCAATTATAACTAACATTATCATATTTCTTCTTTTCAGAAATAAATATTAAGTAATGCATATGATAATAAAAAGTCTATTTGACCAACAAAGCTAAAGATCTCCCTTACAGAGAAAATTTATCAGCAAACTCTGACCATATTTAGAGTCAGTCAATTTCAGTATTTGTGTCTTGAACCTAATAAAAACTGTAACTCACCCAAAATTATAATACTAAATTTGTACCTTCTAATAAAGGTTAACTGATGTATAGCATATTTTTTATATTTACTCGGTGAGCACCTAAAATTTAGTTCTTTCATTTTTATTATATAACTACTTATTTTTATTATATGACTAGACTCATTCTATATAAAGTATACATTCATTAAATATTGATGTTAAAGTATTGACAAAGAAATTCAGTACAATATACTCCAGTTTTGCTTTGCTAAAACCCAAGGATAAAAAGTTCCCCACATAACATTTTTCCTTTTAAGAAAAGCAGTTTGTTGTCAATATTATGCAAGCCCCTGTGTGAAAATGAAGTTGATGTATGCTCCCGAGACCAGTGGAGACCACCTTCCTTGTGAAAATATTTTATCCATTTTGAGTCAGGAGAAGTGCTATTTAACTGTGCTCTGCCCATGGGCATTCGGTCCATTCTGACCGATGCACTGGTCTGCCCTAGCTTTGCAGTTTCATATTATGACCCAGAAAAAAATGCATAAAAGCCATTACTGGATAGCACCTGCAAACTGCAGATCCAAAATAGACTTCTAAAAAAAGAAAAATCCCTAAATACTTCAGCTCCTGATTGGAACAACAACAATGACAACAACAAAGTAAGTTTTTGTGGCAAATGAACTAAAATAAATAGAATTGTTTCTTCATCCTCCAACAGCCTTTTTTATCCATGTTATTGTTTAAATATAACATATAAGAGATAAAAGGACACGTGGGAAGGTTTTTTGTTTGCTTTGTTTACTTTGTAAGAAAATAAATTACTTTTTATTTGAAAAGAGTCTCTTCCTTATAAATCTTTAAAGCTCTAACTTCCAAATAATTGTTATGTCTTATATCAAGTTACTGCTAACTGATTATAACAGCGAACTGGAAAAGCTAAATGATCATTTTTAAATATTTTTTCAGGAAACAAAAAATAAATTCTAGCAGTATGTGGCTATCTCAGCTCTTAAAGTACTTTTTACAACAGATACGAACACATGGCCATTCATTCATGTTATGAACTGAATTAATTTTGAAGAGTTAAAAATTCTAGATTTTAAAAATAGTTAATTTTTCCCATTAAAATGATTGTGTGCTTATTATGAATTTTGGATAATAATGAAGGTAAAAATTAAGAAAAATACATATCACAGCCTCTTTTTTCTTTTAGGGGGGGGGGGCGGTATGCACATGCATGAGCAGGGAGGCTAGGGGTTGAGGGGGAGGGAGAGAGACTATCTTAAACGGGCTCCATGCTCAGCATGGAGCCCAGTGTGGGCTTGCTTTCACAAACCTGAGATCATGACCTGAGCTGAAATCAAGAATTGGCGCTTAACCGACTAAGCGACCCAGGTTTCCTAAAATATATATCACAGCTTCTTAAAGAAAATCATAGTTAACATTTTGGTATATATATGTCTAATGTTACATTAGATACATAACATGTTAATTAAGTGCATTAATGTTTTTTAATTAAGTTGTATTCATGCAGATTAAATTCACATATATTTATGCAAAGTAAAACATAGGCATATTTTTAAATAAAGAGTACTATAAGATTTATAATAGTAATCCCCTCCCTTTCCTATCCCTGAGCCTCTTTCCCCAAATTCAACAATTGCAATAGTTTTAGGTGGATTTCAATATTGTCTCCCCATCCAAAGATGTCCATATCCCTAATCCCCAGAACCTGTGAATATGTTACTTTACATGATAAAAGGGATTTTGCTTGTATGATCAAATTAAGCTTTCTTGAGATGGGAAAACTTCCCGGGGTTATATGGGTGGGCCCAAAGATGTAATCACAAGGATCGTTCTATGAAGGAGGTGGAAGGATCAAAGTCAGTATTAGGAAGTATAATGATAGAGGTTGGAGTGATGCAAGGAAGTCCAGTTACAGTCCATCTGAGCACCTAGCAAACAGCCAACATCCTCTGCCAGCCAAAGAGTGAGCGGCCTTAGACTTCAGCACCCATGAGCCAAATAATGCAGGTGGCCTCTAGAAGGTGAAAAGACAAGGAAATGGAGTCTCCCTGCACAGCCGCCAGAAGAAACCAGTCCTGCAAACACCTTGACTTTTGCCCAGTCTAACTGATTTTGGACTTTTACTATATGACTATGTATAACTATGTATACATATACATATGTGTTGTTTTAAGCTGCTAAGTTTGTAATAATTTGTTATTGCAGCCTGCTACTTTTTCTTGGAACCCTGTTCTTATTTTTTCTCCTCCAATGTGTAGATTGCTTACTTATTTCTTTGAAAATACAATTTAAAAAAATTAAAATTTAAAATTAAAATTTAAAATACAATTTAAAAAAATAGGTTTCCTCTTGTTCATTGTCTCTGAGTTTTCCTGGTTTGTTTTTCTCATTCCATTGTTTTATTATCTGTGGGTAGCTATTTATATTTAACAGTGAAACCCTAAAAAGCTACAGGAAAGCATTGTGAGAAGATTTATCCGTTGGAAAACTTTGGTACGTAGAAGGTAATTGATGGGTATTTCACTGAAAGCTCCCTGTTTCTGTTCCTGTTGCTTCATAATAAGTTACCCTAAAGTTTTGTGGCTTCTAATAATGGATTTTATTTTGCTTAATACTTTCATGGGTCAAGAACTCAAGAGGTTCAGCCAGGCAGTTCTCAACTGGGGTGTCTCACAGATTTGCAGTCAGCTTTCAATTGGGATTGTGGTTATAACCAGACTCATCAGGCCTATGGTCTAAGATAACTTCTTCACTTGGCTGGCGGATGATGCTGGCTGTTGGTTGCATGCTCATATGGATAATCGACTGGATTGTTTACATGTGGCTTCTAGAATACAGCAGTCTCAGATTTGCTTCCTCTGGATCCCAAAGCAAGCAACCCAAGAGAACAAGGCAGATGCTTCTTGATCTTTTCTGACCGACCGGCAGAGGTCACACAGTGTTATTCCTCTTCATTCTATAGATTGAAGCAGTCATATGGCTATCCAAATTTAGGGGGACTGGATATAGACCCCCACCATTCAATTGAAGAAGCGTACAGATTTCGGAGCTTAATTATTTATTCTGTTCCATCAATCTATTTGTCTATCTTGACACCACTATGGTAGATTTGTAATAAATCTTGAAATTAGGTGGTGCTATTTTCCTAAAATTGTTCAAAGTTGATTTGGCTATTATAGGTCCTTTGTATTTTTGTAGGAATTTTAGAATCCATTTGCCAACTTCTAAAAAAAGCAGGGAGGGGAAGATTTTGGTTCTGATTGCATCTAATCTATAGACCAGCTGGGGGGGAATTAACACTTTAACAGTATTGAATCTGTTGGCCCTTGAGCATGGTGTATTGCTCCATTAATTTAGTTCCATTTTAATTTCATTCTGCGGTGTTTGGTTCTTTTTCAGTACCTAGGTGTTTCACAGCTTTTGTCAGATTTATCCTTAAGTATTTCATTTTTTCTTGTGCTATTGTAAATGCTATTGATTTTTAATTTCAATTTCCAACTGTTTATTACTAGTATGTAAAAATACAATTGACTTTTGTATATTGATCTTGTATCCTACAACCTTGCTAAACTCCTGAATTAGTACTGGTAGCTTTTTGTAAGTTTCATTGGATTTTTCACATAAACAATCATGTCATTTGTGAATAAAGACAATTTCACTTCTTCATTTACAATCTGGATGCTTTTTACTTCTCTTCCTTGACTGAGGGCATCGACAAAAACATCCATTAAAGGTCAAATAGAAGAGGTAAAAGCAAACATTCTTGTCTTACATCTGAGCTTAGATGGAAAGAATTCTTTTACTATGAAGGTATGATATTAGCTGTAAGATTTTATAGATGCCCTTTATCAAGTTGAGGAATCCCCCTTTTCTGATTTGCTGATAATTTTTTTTAAAATCAGGAATGAATGTTGGGTTTGTCAAATGGTTTTACTGAGTCTGTTGAGATCATTGTATGGTTTTTCTTTTCTAGTTTGGTTATATGCTGATTTATATTGAAGGATTTAAAATATTAAAACAATGTTGCATCCCTGAAATAAATTCCATTTAATCATGATACATCACCCTTTTATATATTGTTATGTTTGATTTGCTAAAATTTTGTTTGGAATTTTTTCTGTTAAAGAGGGATCTTAACCTGTATTTTTCTTTTGTTTTAAATGTCTTTGTCCAGTTTTGATATCAGGTTAATGATGGCTTCGTAGAATGAGTTGGGAAATAGTTCTGACTTCTCAGTTTTCTGGGAGAATTTCTGTAGACTTTGTACAATTTCTTCCTGGAACATTTGGTAGAATTCACTGGTGAACCATATGGGTCTGGGGTTTTCTTTTTGGGAAGGCTTTTAACTAGAAATTTAATTTTAAAATAGACTATGTGACTATTCACCTTACCTATTTCTTTTCAACTGAGCTTTGTCAACTTGTCTTGCAAGAAATTTTATCTATGTATTGAATTTATTGGCATAAAGTCAATAATGTTTTCATATTTTCCTTTTAATATCTATAAAATCTCTAAAGATGTAATCTTCCTGTTCCTAATATTGGCAATTTGTTCTTGCTTTCTTTTTTGTCCTTAGTAGTCTGGCTAGAGGTTTGTTAATTTTGTCAATCTTCTCAAAGAACTGGCTTTTAGTTTTACTCATTTTTCATATTGTTTTTCTATTTTCTACTTCACTGATTTCCACATTATTATTTTTTTCCTGCTGCTTACGTGGAGTTTAATTTGCTCTTCTTTTTTTATTTCCTTAATGTGGAGGCTGATGTTATTGATTTGAGAACTTTTTTCTTAATATAGGCTGTAAATTTCCCCCTAGCCACTGCTTTAGTGGCATTCCAGAAATTTTGGCGTTTTCAATTTCATTCCATTTAAAAACTTCCTCATTTCATTTTTGACTTTTCTTTGATGAATGAGTTATTTAGAAATGTTCTAGTTTTCAGATATTTGGGGATTTTGCAGAGATCTTTATTCATTTTCTTCATTATTCATTTTAATGAATATTCATTTCATTATTCATTTCTTCATTCATTCATTCAATATTCATTTCTAATATAATTTATGTAGATCATATTTCTATCCAGTATCATTTTCCTTCTAACTGAAACTTTCTGTACTATTTCTTGTAACCTGGGCTTGTTGCTGATGAAATTGGTTGATTTTACATGTCTGAAAAGTGTTTTGTCTTCATTTTTTAAAGATATTTTGGGAGTCATAGTACTCTGGGTTGACCAAGTTTTTCCTTTCATTACTTTTTAAAGATTTTGCTCTACTCTCTTCTCACTTGCATTGTTTCTGATAAAAACTCCAATGTCATCCTTTCCTTTGTTCCTGTGTATGTAATGAGACTTTTTTTCTGGTTGCTAGGAATTCTTTATCATTGGTTTGGAGAAGTTTGATTGTAAATATGTTTTGATATAATATTCATGTTTATTGTGCTTGAGTTTGTTCAGCTTCTTTGATCTAAAGCTTTTCTAACATACTGCTTTATTTAGAAGAGGTACTAGTGTCAAGAACTCATATAGATGAAATGAAAAAAGGTCTCAATGATACTACAAAATTGTAACCTTCATTAAGTAAAAACCAGTTCATTCCAGAATGTTTTAAAATTATGTCATCATTTGAATGGAGATAACATAAACTTCCTGTGGCTTAGCAGACGAAAAGTTGCAACAGTATGTTTTAAGCTAAACGGTGAGTAACAGGAGGATTTTCAAGAAGTGTATAAGCCACTTTTTGTTATGTGTTTTGAAGAGGAAGGCTACAGCAACTAGCTACTGAGGCATTTTTCATCACATGAACCAGTTCAACAAGTATTCACAAGATCTTGGAGAAAGTAGTTTGACTTCAAGTTACAAGAGTTTTCAATTTATAACAATCTGGTTCTTTAGAAAAATTATATTGCAGCAAGAAATCCTGAAATTTTTCCATTCGCAAGTGAGGAAGGTAGCAAGATTTAAGCTTTATTGAAAACCACCTAGAAAAAACACAGAATAAAATGGAATAGTATTGCCTCTTTCTTTCAATACAAGGTTGAGAGACCCTTTCCCTAAACCTTCTGCTCAGCCTGAGAACCTAACTCTGGAAGAACAGCAAAGACTTTGTAAGCTGCAGTCTGATCATGCAGTCAAGATGAAGCTTACCTGTCTCTAGAAAGTTCTGGATTTCTGTGAAGGAAGAGTACCTTGTCATTCATAGGAAAGCAGCAAACATTTCACTGATGTTTTCTTCTGCTCATTACATATGTGAACAAGCTTTGATTTGTTTAGGAATCATGAGTAAGAATGAAAATCATCTCATTTTCATTGAAAATTAAATTCTTACCTGCTTATTTCAAATTTGGCCCAGAATTGGGTAATTGTGTAATAACAAAACAAGCACAAGTTTTATGTTATTTTATTCTTTATTTCTAGTTTCAAAAATAACAATTTTTATGTATAAGTAGCTAAAATTTTATGTATAAGTAGGTAAAAAGCTAACATATAATAATTTCATAAAGACTAGTCCTATATTTGAGCCTAATTATGTTACTCAGGAAGAAAATTATTTTTTCATAGCTTTGTATAAAACTCTATCTTAAGCAGGGGTGTCTGGCTGGCTCAGTTGGGGTTAAGCATCCAACTCTTGATTTTGGCTTAGGTCATGATCTAAGGGTTGTGAGATCGAGCCCCAAGTAGGGCTCTGTGCTCAGTGCAGAGTGTGCTTGAGATTCTCTCTCTTTCCCTTTGCCCCTCCCCTCGCTTGTGCTCTTTCTCTCAATAAATAATAAATAAAATATTTTTAAAAAAACAACAGCTATATTTTAAGATATATTTTTATTCATATTCTATTGGCTTACGGTTTAGTAGCTATACTAACAACAGTGTCAATAATTTTTATGTTGTGAATAATTGTTTACTGAATCAATTTTTAACTTTTATGTAAATTAAATCAGCCAACTCTATCTTCAGTAAAAGTAAATTACTTCTTTTTTTTTTTTTTGGCTTAAGCCAGCTACTTAACAGAAATTTATTTATTATTTTTTATTTATTATTAAAATATATTATGTTTGCCTTAGGTTGTTTTGATACTTATGAAAAGGAAATTAAGATATTAATTTCAAGACAGGTAATTTAAACTTAACTTCTTTTTTGAGGAAAATTTGGGTAAAAAATCATATTAGTTTTAAATAGGGAAAACATAGCTTACCTTATCAGCTACTTGTAGAACAGAACTTTATGATAAACATTTAGGCCTTCTAAGGTGTGGTGGCCACAAGAATGTCCCTTCCAGACACAGCTATGGGGATGTAACTGACCCAGGGTACAGGCTCTGCTCTCCATCTCTGCTGAGGCCACACCTCCCAACAACTTCTCCCAGCCCATGATTCCGTGCAGCAGGAATATGAGGCAGACCCATTCCTGGATGTCTTTAGACTCCCGTGATGTCTGATTTGGTCTCAAAGACTCCATGACAGCCTCCCTGAAACTTCCTCATGTTTCACAACAATCTGGGACACTTCCACCCAACTTAACTTCCTTTCTCCTTCACACAAGGTCATCTTTGCTTCCTGGTCTGATAGTCCTCCCAGTCTTCCCAGTCTTTTTCTCTCAGACTTGTTCCCCTGGTAAAATCCTTGCATGTTTAACCCTGTCTTGGTATCTTTAAGGACTGGGGCTAACACACAGGATATGGTTTTTAAAAATCAAGTAGGAGATAAAGATAAAAAAGAAAGCTGAATTTTCTCTACCTACATGACCAACTTATATTATAGTTGTTATCTTTTGGGGGAAGAAAGAGTCACAAAAAAGATTGGGCTAATTAACCATTGACAATTGTTAATGAATTGTTATATCTATAACTTACCAATAACAGTAACGTTCTATGATTTGTAGGTATAAGAATATTTATGTAAGGATACCCTGAGACTTGAAAATTATTTCAAGAATTCCTCCAGGGTAAAAAGATTGAAAACCAATACATGAAGTTGTTTCTGACATGCTTCAACTCAATCTCATTTCATTCCTTGATCCTCTGGGTGTTGTATTTTGTGTTGAAGCTGAAATATTCTGCTCCCACTTTGCAGTTCCAAGTAGCTGAGCCCACTTTGTGCCAACATAGAAACCTACCCTAAAGGCTATTTCCTGCTTGCTTGCTTTCTTTCTTTCTTTCTTTCTTTCTTTCTTTCTTTCTTTCTTCTTTCTTTCTCTCTCTCTCTTTATTTCTCTCTCTCTCTCTCTTTCTTTCTTTCTTTTTTTAAGATTTTTTAATGTATTTATTTATTTGGGAGAGAGAGAGAGAGAGCGCGCGCACATGTGTGCATGCAGGAGAGGGGCAGAGAAACTCTTAAGCAGACTCTCAGCTGAGCACGGAGCCTGACATGGGGCTTGATCTGAAGGCCCTGAGATCAAGGCCTGAGTTGAAACCAAGAGTAGGATGCTTAACTGACTGAGCCAACCAGGAGCCCCATGCCTGTTTCCTTTTACTGCTTCCTTTATGTGAGTTAACTAACTTCTTCCTTTATGTGAGTTAACTAACTTTATGTGAGTTAACTAACCAGGTGCCCCTAGAGAAAAATATTTTGTACTTGCTAGTCACTCTCCAAAAATAGATGATTATGATAACTGGGAACTCCAAGTTTTCTGGACATCTAGGTAAGAATTTTTCTCAAAACATATCTGGATTCAGGAATCAGGCTGATCCAGTATTGCTGTTTTCTAAACTGAAACTTAGAGAAGTAGTTGTTAAAATTACATTTTTAAAGTGTCCAGTTTTATTTCAGCTTTATACTGCCCCAGACTTACTTATGCTAACAAAAGCCTTTCTGAATACTGGCAATCTATTCCAAAACTATTTAAATAAACATGTTAAATCTGCCAGTGATGGTAAGATCATCATTAATCACTTTTGTAAACTAAAAAAGTAGACTCCTCTCCCTGTTTCTCCTTCTGATCCAGCATTACTTCCGGATTTATTTCAGTTCATGTTTTCAGACTCCATCTGGAATCAGCTACAGAAAAATGAAAGACCCCAAACCTCAAACAATATCCAAACCAGCTATTATATCTTATGATCCCATTTTTATAAGCTGACCTTTTAATATTTCTGGTTGGTAGAAAATTGTTTGGAACTAAGACATCATTTATTTAAAAAAATATATCTACATAAAGGCTTTCATAATAAACCTTTAACCTGTGATTACCTCATGCCTTTAACATTAATAAAACGAAAGTTTTTCCTGATATAAAATAAAACGGCATTTGTTTGGGATCAAGGAATGAATCTCTTTCACTCAGGAGATCACTAACTGGCTTACCTGGGTGTGTATTAATGTTACAAGAACCAGTTTCTTTTTATAGTACTTTCTTGACATATCAACATGCTTTAAAAAGTCACCAATATAACAATGAAATACTTATGATGAGCTATTGAAAGAAACCATATTAAGTATTTTAGAATTTGATTTAGAAATCACTTACGGGCTTAAAATATGGCTTCCCTAAAAATATATAAAAATATATAAAAAATATAAAAATATAAAATATAAAAATATATGCTAAGGCTTCTCATGTCTTAATGTATTTTTGTTTACTTTTAATATATTGGCCCAATCAGAAATCCTAAACAAGCTAAAATCTCAAAAGAGTTGAGATTGCAATTTTAAGATTTGATATTTTTAAAGCATTAAGGTTATAATGATACCTTCATTTTTCAAGACCACTTAAAAGGAATATTGAAATCAATAAATAATAATGTTTATGTTTCATTGTGTCTATATGTTAAAAGTGTATAATTATTTTTAAATGATTTAATTTCACCAAGAGGACTAGAAAGAAATTTTTGGCCAACTGAATTATGTTCTCTAGGATACAAATCATTGAAGAAAAGAAAATTAGGGGTGCTTGGGTGGCTCAGTTAATTAAACAGCTGCCTTCAGCTCAGGTCATGATCCCAGGGTCCTGGGATCAAGCCCTGCACTGGGCTCCCTACTCAGCAAGGGAGTTTGTTTCTCCCCCTCCCTCTCCCTGCCACCCTGACTACTTGTGCTCTAGCTGTCAAATAAATAAATAAACAATATTAAAAAAAAAATTTAGCTTTTTCAGGAAACTTTCTTCATCATTGAAACAAATGCATGTTGAGTTTTTCTAATTAAAAAATATAGTTTATATTTACATTAAATAGTCTATGAAAATTAGATATTAGATAACATTATATTAACATACCAATAGCTTATTGGTTTATTTCTCGGGTGCTTGACATTCTTATTTCTAGTTAACATCTTTTCAAAACATAATGACCTTTTAATGTCTTTGATATAAAAAAAAGCTGGTCAGACTTATTTTCTTAATAAAATTTGCTGAAAGATCCCTAAGGAATAGAATCTATTACTAAATCCAATCCAGACTTTCACAAAATATTTTGTGTAGTTCTTCATTTTTCTCTAACAACTTGATCTCTGATATGATCTCTGGTATGTACAAGACTGTTTCCTTTTAAGTCATTTTGCATTTGCAAAGTACATTTGCGTTTGCATTTAAGTCATTCTATAGACATGCCTTGTTTCACAACAAAGGTATAAAAGCAAGTGCTATTCACAGTGAGGAAGAGCTCACTTCTGGCTCACTTCTGGGGCCAGGCTCATATTCCTTGGGTTCAAATACTAGTTTTGCTACTTAATACTAGTTGTAAGGCTTTGATCAAGATACTTAATTTCTTGTGCCTTGGTTTCCCCAAATATGAAATGGGAATAATAATAATTCTTCCTTGAAGGTTATGGAAAGTATTAAATGTATTAATATGGGTCAAACATTTACAACAGTATCTGGAAACGAGTGAGGTTGAAAAAATTCTGAGCTATTATGAACATGAATATTTATTCCTACAATATTTTATTTCCCAAGATACTGACTCAGCTGGCTAGGAAAAATAATGAATCTTAATCAGTATCTCCAAATTTCCTGATGGTTCCAATAAGCCATACGCTTTTCACACAAGTGAAGAGAGCCCTGTGTGACTTTTCTTTCTGTTCTTGGTTTTTGATAAAACTCTGCATCTTGTATACTTGCTGATTTTCCTTCCTTCCTTCCTTCCTTCCTTCCTTCCTTCCTTCTTTCCTTTTTTGTAAGGGGAGAGATACTGATATCAGTTAAATTATGTCCCCTAAAAAGATACATTGAAGTTCTAATCCCAGAATACTATCTTATTTGGAAATAGGATCTTTGCAGATTTAACCAGGTTAAGATACAATCATTAGGGAGACTCCTAATCCAGTATGACTGATGTCCTTGTAAAAAGGGGAAATTTGGACATGGAAACACAGAAGGAAGAAGTGTGAAGACGGCCATGTGACTGGAGTCATGCGTCTATACTTCAAGGACACCAAGGATTGTTGGCAAACACTAGAAGCTAGGAAGAGGCAAGGAAATATTCTCTTCTGGAGCCATCAAGGAACATGGCCCAGGTTACCTTGATTTTTAGACTTCTAGCCTCCAGAACTGGGAAACAATCAACTGCTGTTTTAAGCCACCCAACTTTTGGTACTTTGTTATACAAGGAACGGAATACAAGATTTATCCACTTTCTGATTGCTTTTCCTCACATCTAACTAAAAACTGAGGGGCTGCAATTAATCATCTCCCCCTGCCCTTTATTTTTTCTTGAGGATCATATACTCTGGATTTGGAGAAATGAACACTTAATTTCTAGATGTAAAAAGAGTTAATAAAATTATTTTTGATCAGTAAATGAAAAATAGCTGATGAACCACAAACAATGTCACACACAACAAGGTGCTTGGGCATTTTGTTATCTTATGTCATTTTATATCTTTTTACTGATATAATCTTCAAGGACTATCTTTGTTAAGGGTTTTTGTTTTTGTTTTTGAAAACTAACACTGCTATCTCTAAAATGATCTATTTTTATATTCTGGGAGACAAATGAACCTGTTAATTAAGCTGTCCTTAGCTCCTTTAGTGCCCACCACAGTCATAGAACCACACAATGGTTGAATTAGCAAGAAATTAACAGATCAGGTAGTTCAACTAATTTGTTTCTCAGAGGAAGAAACTGAGGTCAAGAGAGGTTAAGCAATTTAGACTTCTGGCTTTCTTTTCTGCATCGTATCACAAGGGATTTAAACCCAATTTAAATCACATTTCAGAAGTCAGATTTTCTGGACCTTTTTTGTATTGTCATCATAGTTTGCAGCATAGTGGCCTACTAAAGAGATAACTGTTTATTGGGGGTAATGCTTATTTGTCAGTTATCTTGAAGCTGTAAATAAGCTTGCTACTAATAGTTATATGGAAGGTGGTTGTACATGATTGACCTGCCTTGTTATGGGCATAGCACCCTGCAGTCAGTACATGCAGTGTAGACTGTTTTCTACAGGCAGAAACTTTCCTCAGGGTGGGTGGGGGAGAAGGGGTATTTCTAAATGAGGCATCAAGAGAGACTGATCCCGAGTTCCAGAAGCACATGGACATTTTTGTATGACCTCATACCCCACCATAGTTGATTTTGGGAGTGCCGAATGAGGATGTAATGAGAAAGAGCAACAAACCAGAAAGGATCTAAGATAAACTGCCAAGATTTAAAAGAAAAAAGGCATAATATCTTTAATGAATGACTTTGTCCAGAGCTATTAGTCAGTTTAGAGCTCACAGATTCTCCCTATAGTTAATAGTTTCATTAATGTTTACTTATTTACAGTTACTTAGAGATCTCTCTTCGTCTTCAACAGCATTCACTTCAAATAATATTATTAAATTTACTTTCTGCAAGAAATCATGCTAATCACTTTACAGGGATTGCTTTTTTTAATGCAACAAAACTCCATGCAACTACCATTATTATCCTCAATGTATAGTAATGAAAAGGAAGTTTGGAGTTTAAACAACTTGCCTAATATTGCATTGCTAGCAAACTGTGGCCAAGATTTAGCATTAGCTCTAACTCCGATGGGCATTTCCATTCACTATCTAATCACAGGGTTGATAGAATCCCTGACTGGGCATATTTCCTGTCTTCCTACTGTTAGGTAACATATGGGCCGTCCTGCTGGTTAAGCACTTGGGTCATTCTTTTCATCTGGGGTCAGCTTTCAGAATAATCCTTTCTTCCTGCAGGCCCCAGAGATTTGGTCTGCTTACATTTCTTTTTTCCAGCTGTCACTACTGATTCTCCCACCCGCGCTTCATCTTCTACTAGAATTCTGGAGTAGAATACAGATCCCCTCTTTTCCTCTTCCTGCTGTTTCTGATTAAAAAAAAAAACAAAAACAAACAAACAAAAAACCTTCCAAGTTTTTAATGAGAATCTCACTAGCATCTTCAAGTTGTAATATAATAATATTAGCAACTGTTACTGTGCTTCACATAGTAAAAGCTTACTTTTGCTAATGCTGTTAAATTTACTGTTTGTAATTACTTTTGCATATGTTTTTAGACACTTCGGTGAGCAATGAGTTGAATTTCAGTTTGACTTGCAGCTACAGTTTCTTAGCCCTTGCCCTTTTCTGCAGGCTTGCAACAGTCCTAATTTATCTTGCTAGGGCGTATACATGAAAGATACTGAAAGATATTGAAGATCACATGTATCAAGATTTGCATTTTAAGAAATAAGCTGAAAAAGAGAGACCTGACTATTAGGAATTTCAGAAAAAGCTCTCCTAATATAGGCCCATCTTGCCTTTACTAAGACTGATATTTATTGAGTATTTAATGTTCTAAATGCTTTCCATACAAAAGGCCGATGATGATGATTATCTGCATTTTATGGATGAAGAAGTTGAAGCACAGAACCTATCCAAGAATATCAGCAAGTGATGAACCTAGATTGAAACCAAGCTCTCTAACAGGTACATGAAGTGGCTTCCCACAAATGGAGTGTATGAACACAAATCATGAATGCTATGTAAAGAACACATTTCATTTTCTATATTTTTTATCCCTCAATTCTCTTGAATCTTAACTTGTTTTCATATTTATAGTATTGCTTGATGCTTTTGAAAAATGGATCTGGAGACTCCTGGGGGGCTCAGTCAGTTGGGCATTTGCCTTTGGCTAGGGTCATGATCCCAGTGTTCTGGGATCCAGTCCCACTGGCTCCCTGCTCAGTGGGAAGCCTTTTTCTCTCTCTGCCTGCCACTCCCCCTGCTTGTGCTCTCTGTCTCTCACAAGTAAATTTTTTAAAAAGTCTTAAAAAAATGTATCTCATTTTATTCTGAAAAGTCTACAATTAAGTAATAGATTAAATGTTTTAAGTATGAATTTTTAAATTTAGTCACTGCAAGGCAAGTTGGTTGGCTAATTCTTTTGAGGTCATTGGTTTAAATTAGTATCTCTAAATTTATATTCATCTATTTATTTATTTTTTAAAAGATTTATTTATTTAGAGAGAGAGACTATGAACCTGAGCAGTGGGAGAGGCAGAGAGAGAAGGAGAGGGAGAATTCCAAGCAGACTCTGAGCGGAGCCCAGAGCCTGCCACAGGGCTCCATCTCATGACCCTGAGATCACAATCCAAGCAGAAACCAGGAGTCAATGCTCAAACAACTTAAGCATCCCAGACACCCCTAAATTAAACTCTTAAAAACTTATACTTGCCATTTGTCTCCTGAATGCCTTGGTAAATACCAGTACATAATAGATATATAATAAAACTTGGTTACATCATCAACTTTACAGTCCTGTTCTTCTAAGATTTACCAGGTGGTCTTTCTATAGTTAAGGGTTGCTTTTTGTTGTTTATGTATTAAACCCTTAAAAGACATCAAGCATTCTGAGTGAATTAATTTCTATGGAGACTTGTTTTTTTTCTCTTGTCTCTTTTTGAGAGAAAGAGCAAAAATACCCCTCTCCAGTAACCCAAAAAACAAAACTGGCATTGACTTCAGAATTCATTATTTGTATTTAATAGAAAGTTATATATAAATGTGTTTAGTAAACTGTTCATAGTTATGTTAGCAGAACAGTTCTATAATCTCAGGAAAACTTTTTTTAAAGCAGAGATTAAAATAAGATTATTTATCCAGCAATAGTATGTTCACTTTACAGTAAAATTACCTTATAGTCCTAAAATGTCTCCTCATTTGTAGTCATAAGCTTTCCTGAAAGAACTCCTATGAGCTTATGATAGAGGTGACTTTGGTCTAATAAGCATATCTTTTATCCCATTTTATTAATTCTTTAAAGAATTTTTTAAGATATCTCAAAAATGGAAAAGAATGCACAATAAGTGAATAGGAAATATTTTCCTGGATATTAGTAACAGCCAAAAATCTATGATAATTCTGAACTCTAAGGCCATTTTTGGGGGAAAAGATTATCTTATCAATATCTATTCTTGGTGAAATTATTTTTCCTTTATTTCTATAGTCAGTGCAGCCTTGAAAAGCTGACTTTCAGTGGAAGAGGCTGTTAGTGCTTGTCTATGGCATTTTTGAAAGATCTGAAGTCATAATATCGATTACCCCTGTGGTAGTGTCTGCATATCGGCAAACATCCAGAACTATGCTGACCACATACCAAATTCATAAAAGTCACCATTTTGCTGAAAGTTTTCCTGGATGGCACTGATCCAGAGGGTCAGTAAACATTCCGATTGTTAGACAAATTCTCAATACTCATTCAGATATTTGGTAACATACAAAAGTAACTGAGGGGAGGGAGACAGACCATAAGAGACTTTTAATCTCAGGAAACAAACTGAGGGTTGCTGGGGGGTGGGGGAGGAGGGAGTGGGTGGTTGGGTTATGAACATTGGGGAGGGTATGCGCTATGGTGAGTGCTGTGAAATGTGTAAGCCTGATGATTCACAGACCTGTACCCCTAGGGCAAATAATATATTATATGTTAATGAAAATAATTTAATAAGAAACGTGACAGAGTTATTTTCCTAAGCATGGCACATTTAGAATAGATAAAAAAAGAAGTAAAAAATTTATTCAGCAGAAGTTTAATAAAACTCATTAATATGTCAGGTAGTAGTCAGGCAAAGCTGAATAAAGTGTGATTTCTGAGGGTTTTTTTTTTTTTTTAATTTATGATCTTGAGACAATTGTAGTCTTGTGGATGGGCTGGGCAAACATCTAGTCACTAGAGATTGTGGCTTTTTTTTTATAATAATATTATGCACTAAACAAAGAAGACATTAGCTCTGTCTAAAGGAATTGAGGAAGACCTCAAAGAGGAGGTGATAGTTGAGTTACTACATTAATAAAGCTGTTTTTTTAAGGATTGTATAGTAGGAACATGAAATAAAAGGCTCACTCTTTCTTATGGTCTAAGTAAGTTTGGGCATGGCTCTAACTCTGAGGCAGTGTCTCAGGAATATCTATGCATTGAATACTATTCTAAAGGCATATATGAACATAACTTGACCTAGTGTGTCTATCTTTTTTGAAATGCTAGGCTAACAACAAGAACTGTAATAACCAACAGGATGATAGGCATGAAGGGATTCCACAGTGAAGAGCCCAAGCACTCCCTAGCTTCTGCCACGGGGCCATAATTGATGGTATAACTCAGAGAGCGTCCAAGGGCTGCGATGTGGGGGAGCTCTACCCTCAGGGTGACTCTGAGATTTTAAATGCCTCTCCCAACACCAAAGCTTGAAAGAAAGCTGACCATGGCCCAAGAGAATGCTGGACTAGGAGAATAAAAGAATGGAGGGCTCAGGCTGAGAACACTGAGGGTCACTGTCTCTGAAGGTTTTCTGGTGTGGATGTGGTGTGACGAGAAGAATAGGGCACCCAGGGAATCCTGGAGTGGGGACATGGGGTCCAGATACGATCAGAGCAGAGACTAGCCTTTAACTATGCTGTGTTAAGCACAATCATGACTTCCTTAAGTGAAAAAGATAGGGAGCTAGAGCCACCGGAACAAGCAGGAGCCCACAAGGAGACTTAAATCTGTTTGAGTTCTGTCTGTGACCTTAAGAGTATGGGTGTCCTACAGAAGTTGGGATGTCTGTCATGTAGCTAAATCCATACCAGTGTCAGGAGCTGGAGGAGTTGAAGGAGGGTCCAGAGGTGCAGTGCAGGCCTAGCTGCTGCTTCACACCAGTGAGGAGAGAAAGCAGATAAATGATAATGTGTGTGAGCTACAAAATGGCTGCCACTTCACATTCACTATCCAAATCTCACAGGGGAATCTCTCTTGTGGCTCATGCTAACCAGAAGCAAAAAGGAGAATTCTGGGAAATGTAGTTCAGCCTGGCCAAGTGGACACATTGCAAAACTACCACAGTCTCATTGCAGAATAGTGGTTCAATCATATACAATAATCTTCCGTGGGCTTTGTAGAGCCATCTGTTAAAACAACCAAAGACAGATTTAGGTATTTATGTAGAGAGATACTTACATGGAGTGGATTCTGGCTATTCTGCTTAAGAGTCTGGTGCCCCAAGTGGGTAAAACCAGACAAACATCTCTTAGAGAATTTTATCTTGGTGAAGAAATACTTATGTAACGTAACCTTGCACAAACACGTACATTTGGTTACTACCTTCCTGGAGATTAAAACCACAAATTAAATATAGATTTTTTTTCTTAAGTGTGTAAAAATTAACTAGAAAAGTGAAAATGACTGGATAAAATTATTTAGTATTTATTGACATGTAGCCATGAGGTTGAAAAACTCTTCTATGCATGAAAATGAGAACAGTCTCATAAATATACCTCATTAAACCCCCCAAAAAAACATATCCTCTACTCAAAGCCTGCTTAGCAGAATCTGGAAATGACTAGGCACTCTAAAAGCAATACATGATGGGAAGTAGGAATTGAAAGAGACATTGGTCTTAACTGGTTGTGATTTACATTTCTTGTTTCACAAATTCTATAAAATCATATAAACATGTGAAGCCATTGGTAAGTCTCTTTGGAATTGTGAAAGTGAAGTATACAGGAATTTAAGCTTCTTTGGGTGTATGGTAAATCTGCACACGGGCCGTGCTTTATTATGATTGACTATGAGACCCCCAAGATCACTGCCCATACTACTTGGCACTGTTATTAGCATATTTTCATCTCTATTAAATGTATGTTGAATGGAGAATAAAATGAACAAGGAGGGAAGAGAGTAGGAGGATGGTTGGTAGAGAAGAAAAAAGGAAGAAAGCAAAGCAAGGAAAGGAGGGGAGGAACGTAGGAGGAAAAAAAGCGAGGAAGATAAAGGAGAGAAATACACAAGCTAACTCAATCAACCAAAGACAAGAACTTAGACTAGAATCCAGGTACACTAGTCAGTTCTTTAAGAAATCAAACAAAAGTACACATGTGTTTTGTAGACTTATACTTGGTAATTCATGATTATAAAAATATTGGAAACATCCTTTATCATATAAAGGTCCATTACAACATGGTATAGAAAAGTAATATTTGCATTATTAAAATTAGTGTTTTGCTTTTCAAAAACACCTTATTCAAAAAACATTTTCATGGATCTGTAGGGTCTGAATGAAGATTAATTTTTGAAAATTCTGATGTCTAGTATTTCATTGTTTAGTGCTCAAATATAAACTATACTGGGGTCAGGAATGATCAATTTGGATCTCTGGGTCCCAGAGAGCCCATGGCTAGAACTCAGATTCTAGAACTCAAGTGGTTCATGAACTTAGATGAAAAAAATTAACAATTTTCCACTAATTTCTGGCGGCAATCTACCATTTCTTTCACATTTTAAAACATCATTATGAAAAGATATCCATAGGTTTCCAGAGTCTCCTGGCACAAAAAGCATTAAGAAACCTGCTTTTTGCAAGGACAAAATGTCTCCCTTCATTGCAACATTTTTTTTTTCGGATTAGTATTCTAGAAACACTAATGGAAAATAATTGTGCTTACAGGCATGGTACACAAGATGGCAGTACATTATAACTTATTTTTCCAAATCAGCTTCCCTCATTCTTGGCTGTATCTGAACTGCTAAGTGTAAACTGTCAGATAATTAGAATGTAATACATTTTCAAAAAAATGACTTTTGATACTTTTCAGCCTACCCTTCTTGTTTATATTAGTATGCTCTTTTTTGTGCAATATGTAGCACACATTAGAAGTCTATCAGTTTGAGAAACACAGTAAGAAATTAAGCTATTTTCAGAGCTTTCTCTAAATATGTTTCCTAAAAAAAAAACAAAACAACAAAAAATAAACCACCCTTATGTAGAAAGACTCTTTTCTTACTATAGGCACTGTGCTCTTATTTATACAAATATGGTCTACGTGCCCAAAGGGTAATTGATGAATTATATAAAACCTTTCCTACCAACACACACCATTTTTAATCACATACTCTCTCTAATTTAAATTTGTGATTTTTATTTTTAAGTGAAAAAGGAGAGGGGAGGTGATCTTCTCCTCTTTGATGGTGTGATCTTTGCTGGAGTAGTTGCAAAATGGCTAGAAGTCCTCATTCCTCCATGAAGAGGCAGAGTCTGTTTCTCTAGCTCTTGACTCTGAATTGTGCTTGTGACATGATTTGGCCAGTAGCATGTGGCAGGAGGGACAGCACTCTGTTTCTGAGCCTACGCTTCAAGACATCTCGAATGCTTCCTTTCTCCACTTGCTTCCATTACTGGGGACTGGGCTTGCTTGCATCTGTACCTTATGAGGGAACATGCTTGGAAGAAGCTGCTGGAGGAATGTGGAAGACAAGGAGGATGAGCCCTGGGGAGCAGAGAGGAGTTGGCCCAGTCAGATAAAATCCCAGAGAAATGACCCCAACCCATGGGCAGTCTACCTCCAAACAAGAGAGGTTAGATGAGGCCATGAGCATCCCACAGCCTGGCCCTGACCAGCACCTGACTTCAGTTGTAGGAGAAACACATGCTTATTGTTTCTGGCCACTGGAAGTTTGAAGTTCCAGTTGGAGTTGTGTTTGATGCAGCATTGTGTATAGGAACTATTACTTTTACTAAACTATTATTAGGAACTATTACAAACTATTATTTGTTACTGACAAGACACCAGCTCATGACCAAGTCAGATGGCATTTTTTACAAAATATAGATAGAACTGTGAAGTACCTGTGACAGCATTCTATTGCATTAAAGATTTTGGCCCCTGTGACACTTACTGACAGTGTCTAGCCATTTAGTACATCTAGTTTTGATGTTAGATATAGCAAATAAGGGTAAAAGAAGAAACTGAGTATGCCTATGGGCAGGACACTGTTATGGATGAATGTCTGTGTGTACTTCCCTCACTGCTTCATATATTGAAGCCTTAACTCCCAATGTATGGGAGACATGAAGCTTCTAAAGAAGCAATTAAGGTCAAAAAGGTGATGCCCCGAAAGTATCGATGTCTTCATGAGAAGGAATACTAGAGATCAATCTCTCTCTCTCTCTCTCAACACAAAGAAGAGGTCTTATGAGCACATGGCAGGATGGCAGAGGGCTCCAAGCAAGAGAAGACACTCAGTGTGACATCTACTTTGCCAGTATGCTCACCTTGGACTTCCCAGCCTCCAGAACTGTAAGAAATACATTTTGATTGGTTAAGCCATGCAATCAATTGTTTCCTTATGGCAGTCTGTGTTGACTGATACAGAATGGAACAGCTAATAATGATTGCTTCCCAGCAGTCGAAAGACTTATTAAATCTAATTTCATGTAGCCCCCCACAACAACCCAGGCAGGTAGCTACTATTACTAGCACTGTCACTATTTTTATAGATGAGAAAACTGAGACAAAGAAAGTGTAAGTAGCATAACCAAGTTTTCCTGGTTAATAAATGGTAGAGTTGGAATTTGAATTGAAGGTGTCTCTCTAGAAGCTGTACTCCAAATGACTTTAGGCTGCTAAGAAGAAATGAGCAGTGGCAAATGAAGGCAGGAAGAGAAAGAGGAAAGAGAAAATGGTAAGAAGGGTCAGTGCTGGTGATCAGAACCTGTTGTTTTTCAGGGCAGCTTTCTCTGACTCAGTTTACCCCTGAGGGATACCTCTCAAAGCCGGTTGGTCCCCAAAGCCCAACTCAGTGAGAGAGCTTAGCTATGGAGATCTGCACAGGACTTTTAGATACGTTCTGCATTTTTTCTTCCCTTGTTCTCACAGACTGAATTGCTAAATCTTTTTAGGACCCCTTGGGCTCTCAACCCTGAAAGCTGGCTTTGGGTAGAAACAGCCATCTCAGCAAGACCAAACTTGATGAGAAATTCCATGTGGTCTGGTACACGATACACTGCTGCATATGGCATGCTATTTATTGAAAATATGAATAGGCATCTTTTATTATAATAAAGCAAAACTCTAGGTACATATATAGTCATGAATAAGATGGTATTTAAAAGCGTTTTTCTAGCATTGCTCCATATTGAATACATACAGGATGAATTTACAAATTGGTCATGTTATTAATTCTACCTAAGAGGTAGAAGATTAACTTGATACCGATTAGGTTGCCAAGACTTAATTTGCTAAGGAGAACATCTGAAATATGGCTAGGACCCCTCCTGGCCAGAGGGTTTGCTGTGGTCTTCATACAAGCAAGAAGGCAAGGTCTTAAAAATTCTTTAGCCCTCTGTCATGTTAGCTGGAGAAGACAGGACCCACTGAGAAAATTATCCCCCATTCCTCCAAGTGCCCTTCAGTCCCAGAGGATGTAGAAGAGAAGCAAAAGAATTTCCATACTCATTGAGATGTGTGAGGAAGGTCTGAGAGTTGAGAGCCACTGTGGCTTCCAGAGGGTCCCTATTTTTAGGAAGGAGGGCCATTGTTGGGATAGTTGGGAAGGTTTCAGTGGGTAAGTAGCACTAGCCTGAGTGAAAAGCAAGGTCAAATTGGGGACAGTGTGGAAAGTGGGGAGACCATGAACTGACTGTACAAGAGAATGGCTTCCTTGAGTCACCCCAGCCTCACATGCCTTGGCAGCTGATGCCGTAAAGGACAGTCAGTGTGCCAAGATGAGATCAGACAAGCTGCAGCGCAAAGAAAGTCGGTAAGGATGAGAAGCCAATGCACAGATCAGACGGGGGGTGGGGGGGTGCCCAACCACCGTTTCAGGACGTGATGTGAAGATCTTTCTGGATCTAGACCCCATTCTGGGGAAAACGAGGGAGGAGAGAACATGTAGAGGGACTGCTGTCTGGAGATGACATCTGGAGTTTGAATGGACGGAGTACGTTCCCAAGAGACTCAGAGGTATGCAGGAAGTGATGACAGTGCTTTCCCTTGGCTCATGTCGATGTTCTCCTTTCCTGCCTCTCCGTCCCATGCGCAGTCAAGTGAAATAAGGAATGGATGGGCAAACTGAGCTTCGTTAGAGACACGGAAATGTCTGCCCTAACAAAATGTGACTATAAACAATAAAGCCTCTACATGTCCAAAACAAAAGTGACTTTCCTGCCAAGAATTCAGTCTGCTACACATTAGGGTTAGGTGTATATGCTGCGACACTACTCTGTTCTTACAAATTCTCTCTGCTGTTTATGTCACACAGTATTGATGGAGATTCTAATCAGAGGAAGAAGAGTATGAAACTAGTGGTTTGCATGTCTAAATCAACATTTGAAAAGGTACCGAGACATTTTCCTTATGGACATGAAAACATAAAATGCAATTGAAAGTTACTAAATATTTAATATATTCCTACAGTGGTCTATCACTACGTAACAAAGCACTCAAAATGAGGTGGGTAAAAACAACAATATTTACCATCTCATGGCTTCCGTGGCTCAGGAATTTGGAGAGGGCACCGTCGGCATGGCTAGTCTCTGCCGGGCAATGCGTGGGGCTTCAGCAGGACAACATCAAGGCAGGAGGGATGGGATCACTGAAGGCTTGACTGAAGCCAGAAGACACAAGGTGGCTCTCTCATGTGGTAGAAAGCAAGTTGCTTCTCCCACAGGGCTGCCTGAGGGTCCCCAGGATGTGGCAGTTACCTTGCCCTGGAGGGAACACTTCATAGGCTCAATGGACTTGTGTTGATTTTTAGAACCTGTCTCAGAAGTGCCACAGCACCACTTTCTACAGTCTTCCATTGGTCACGTAGAGCCTCCTGATTCTGTGCAGGAGGAAACTACATAGGATACTGTATTAATTATGCATTGCTGTGCCACAAATTACCTTCACACTTATCAGCTTAAAGCAAACTCATTTATTATGTGCAGTTTCTGTGGGTTGGGAATCCAGAAGCATCTTCGCGGGCTTGTTCT
This sequence comes from Mellivora capensis, assembly GCA_004024625.1. NCBI lineage: Eukaryota > Metazoa > Chordata > Mammalia > Carnivora > Mustelidae > Mellivora > Mellivora capensis. The sequence goes on along the minus strand of PISX010004806.1, from coordinate 27,781 downwards.
GGCTCTCAGGTCTCTCCTGAGGTTACCTTCAAGCTATCGCCAGGGGCTACAGTCGAAGTTTGACTAGGGCTGAAGAACCTGCTTCCAAGCTTCCTTGTTTGTTGGTAAGCTGCAGTTCCTTGCCTTGGGGGCCTCTCCATAGGCTGCCTGAGTGTCGTTCACTGTGATAACACAGCAGCTGGCTCCCCCCAAAGTGACTCATGTGGAAGACAGAAAGAACCCAAAAAGAGCCCCCTGCCCCTTACCTTGGAAGTGACACACTACACTGGTTTCCTGTTGCTGCTTACCACAAACTTAGTGACTTAACTAGCACATATGTGGACCAGAAGCCCCAAATAGGTTTTGCTAAGCTGAAGTCAAGGTGGAGATAGGCCTGTGTTCCCTTTACAAGCTTCAGGGGAGAATCCATTTCCCTGTCTTTTCCAGCTTCTGGAGGCCACCTGAATTCTTTGGCTTCTGGTCCTTTCTCTATCTTCAGAATCATAGGCATGGCATCTTTCAATCCCTCTGACTCTGACTCTCTTCTGCCTTTTAAGAACCCTTTGGCGGACACTGGGACTACTCAAGGAATCCAGCATAATCTCTCCATTTTAAGATTTTTAACTCAATCCCCTCTGCAAAGACCCTTTGCTGCATATGGTAATGATTCAACACATTCACAGGTTTAGGATTTGGGGATTAGGATGTGGACGTAACTGGGGAACCATTACCCTGCTTACCACACATACCCTAACTTTTGCCATTTTATATTGGGCCCACAGACCAAACTTGGTACAATCAGGAGATGACTATTCCCGGGTGTGGATACTGGGAGCTGGAGAGCACTGGGGGCCATTTTGGAGGAGACGACCACATTTTTATATGACCATTACACAACTTTATAAAAAGTGTTAATTACTGCTTCAAAATACAATACTGTAATAACAATGTTATACAGTTATTAACATTTTTTTCTTAGATTGAGAATGATAATGATGATACAATCACAATAGCTACCATTGTTTGGGTGCCTAACTGGTGCTGGGCACTGTGTTAAGCATTTTACATAAATCTCTATGTTATGTAACATCTTGAGATAGGAGATCAATATTTTTATCATTTATAATGATTAAAGATCTAAAGAAACAGGTTCGGAGAAGCTCAAGCTAAATGATTTCAGTACATTCACACAGTAGAAGTTGGTACAGAAAGAGTCTGAATCTAGTCTGGGCAAGTATAGGCTATGCAGGCTCTCGTCCCTCTTTGCCGCTAACATCCCACGATCCTATATAAGTGACTCCAATGTTCATAACCAAGATTTTATCATCATTACCTGGACTACAGATGCCTTAACTATATTATCCCGAAAGAGTCAAGAATCACAACCATTTATACCATTTATCATCAACCTATAGATGGCACTTTTGTATAACCAGAAGTTCAATACGAATCTAAAAGCTCCATTCCCAAACTTATACCAAAGACAATTCTATCTGAAAATTAAGTCCTCACACATTTAAATAGAACACCAGTGTCTTGGCTATAGCAAAGTAAAGGGAAGGAAGTAGCTTTGTGTAAAGATTTTCTAAGTGAATTCTTATCTAGTCATATAACCCACCCCTGAGACAACATAAAAAAGACCCTTTACACTGGGGCATATCCCCAATTCACCAGATATTTAGACAAATCCATTTTGTGAAACATCAAAGTTCTATCCAGGGGAAAGGGGGAGAATAATTTCTGGCACCCTATTTTTTTCCTCTCTTTCCTTTCTTCCTATTTATGTCTAGATCTTTTCCATAACAAATATTCACATCTTCTCCTTAATTGGCTGTCTTGAATAGCTCATTAGTAGAACATGTCTGGAAAGTAATTTTAATTTTCAGTGACCCTATTATATCTCCACACATTATCCCATCTCTAAAGTAGTACCATAGGGCTCAGGATATGTAGCCAGAGGTATCCTGGAAGAATTATTATAAAGAAAAATCTGCCAAGAGTTCATTATTTCAACTTGGACACAACAAATTAAAGTGATCGGCATCATGGTTGGAGGAATGAATGTTGCAGATAGAGGCCATTATTAAACAATATATCATCTAACCCTGGGCTTCTGTATTACTAGGAGAGGGGGTACTCCATCTGGCACATTTTAAAGTTCCAGATGTTAAGCCCCCCTGATTGTAAGAACTCTGAAGTTAGGCTCCTCTGGTTTTCAAAGCCGAATGTGATGGGGACTCGCCTTCCCAGTGTGGGTCCTCCATGCCCTGGATGCTGGTGTGTTGTCTGCTCCCCTGCCCAGTCTGTGTCCGTGGTATCCCTCCCATGGATAGTCCCTCAGGTCAGTTTGGCTCAACCATGTCTCCGCCCTTCCCAGCTTCAAAGGGGCCTCTTCTTTGTGTTTAGCTGTGGAGAGTCTGTTCTGCCAGTCTTTAGGTCATTTTTCTGGTTTATTTACACTGACGTGGGTGTCCTTTAGTTGTATCTGTGGGAGGAGGTGAGCCTAAGATCCTTCCAACGCACCATCTTCTGAGCTTTTCAGGCTCTGGCACATTCTCAAGAAAACTTCACAGGTAGTCCCTCCTCTTTCCTGCGTTGAGTTTTGCTGATCCACGTAGCAGACTATGGCTTTCAAGGCTGCATATTCCATTTCCATCCAGTTGTTTCTTGTTGATTCATCACCTTCAGGCTCAGATGATTTCCTTTGTACATTATTTATTTATTCACTCAAGAAACACAGAATGAAGACCGACTCTATGTGAAGAATGACACTAGCTATGGGTACAAAGTCAGGGCTTCAAAGATTAATTTGGGATAATTCTCTTTCCCCATAGGCTCATAACAAGAATGGCTGATTTGGGGCAGGAGTGCCATCATTGCCTACATGCTCATAGAAACTCTAGACCATCAGACTCCTTCCAGTGACTTCTGGGTCCTTTGCAACATAGCACTCCCATCAACTACTACCAAAAAGAGTTTTGTGTAGGACAAGATTGAAACAGTCAGACATTTACCATCTAATAGGGCCTGTCTTCTAGAACAAAAACCCAACCCTCAACTTCAGAGACCTTGTGGCTCAATGGGAGAGTGATGGTTCCTACCCTTGAAGAGGGGGGCTCTCAGTAAGACAAGATATAGGACGATCACATATAAAGGAAGCCTTAAGAACAGTGAGAGAGAGACAAACAAATATGCATGGGTTCAATGCTATATTGGTCTCATACTTAACAGCAGAGGCAAAAAAGGAAGTTAATAACTGATGGTTGCCTACAATGTGCCCACCCTATACTAGATCCTTTATATTATGTCGTTTAATCCTCTCAAACACTGTGGGAGGGAGGTATTAATATCCCTCAACAGCTTAGGTAGCTGAATGTTGTTGCACATTGGACAAGAGATGGGGGGTGGATTTCCAACTCAGGCTCCTACGACTCCCAAGATCCTCTGTACCTCTCTGCCTTCCCTTGAGTGGTCACATTAATCAGGTAAACTTTCTGGTTATAAAATGGGAAAGACCCAAATTAGGCTGGAAAAACAAAATGTGGATAAAACACAACTATGTTTGCTCAAGTATCAGAGAAGCAAAGTTTTGGTGTTAATGCTTTTTCAGCTGTGTCTTTGACAGAAACGGGTATATCCAAGGTCGATCCCAGATTCTATTGGTTTCTTTCCAGCTCAGAATTACAACACAATTATTGCAGATCTAAAAGTTTTGATTTACAACAAATCCAATCCTTGACTAACAAGTGGCAAAATTTGTACATCTCATATACTGAAATCTTAAGAGACAGGGTAGTTTAATGGGGTGGGAGTGGGGAAAAACTGAATGATGATGAAATCAGATAAAATCTTCCTTAAACATTTGACACTAAGAGAACTTAAACTAATCATTTAATATGTTCAGAAAGGAAGAATAGATAATACCTGGTGTTTCTTCCCACTCAAAAAGACCCTTTCTTATTTCTTCTTTATTTGAAGCTGGGAAAGGAGGAAATTTGAGTTGACACCTAATGGAAAGGGAAAAAAGCCAACATTGATTATTTTGCTTACATTCAACAGACATTTATACAGCTCTAGTAATGGGCCAGCCACTGTGCTATCTCCTTTCACGTGTTATTCATTTAATTCTTCCTGGAAGGCCAATGGAAAGTTATTTTTATCCTCATCTTATATATGAAAAAACAGAAGCTCCAAAATGATGGTGGGCAGAAAAAATGTTGGACTAGGGATTGAAAAACGTGGGTCCTAGAACCACTTTTGTCAACTAATTTACTGTGGGTTTTGGGAAGAACTTTACATTCTCTGTGAGTCGTTTTCTCTTTTAGGGAGAAAGAGACCAGAAATAACCCTGAAGGCAACTTAGGTCTCTTTTTGAATTGTGAGTTCAACACCTTAATTCATATTCTTTTTCCTTATTTCATTTTACTATTGTTATCATTGCCACTAAATTAACCTGAGCTTTTAACTAGAGGTAAGAAGCCTGGGGCATTTCGAATCGGGAAAAGTCTCATTAGGTTTGGCCCAGAGTGCAAACATGCATCGCAAGCACGCGCCTCCTGTTTAACTTCAGTATTCCTGTAGCACAATGGTATCGCTGCTGCTGGTGTCAAACCTAGGGGGAACTATGCTTCATGGGAAATTCCACATTAGTGTAGTTTAGGAAACTTTTTTTCCCCCTTGGATATATTACTGGATTGACAGTAGAAAACATATGGAGGACCCTTAATAATATTTGAGAAACTGTCATTGAGAATAGCTTTAGTTTATATATAAATATATATATATAATTAATATATAATTTAATATACTACATAATTATATATAAAAACCTTATTGAGATGATTTGCATACCATATAGTAACGCTTTAAAAAATGCGCCACTCGGTGCATTTATGTATTTATATTAGTTGAGTATATTCACAGGGTTGTACCACTATTGCCACTTTAATTTTAGAACATTTACATTATCACCCTCAAAACCACATACTCATTCCTTTTTCCTGCTAGCCCCTGGCAATCATTAACTACTCTCTTGTCTCTAAACTTGCCTATCATGGATCTTTCCTGTAAATGAAATCATAACATTATGTGGTTCTGAGCTGGCATAATGTTCACTTAGCATAATGTTTTCAAGGTTCACTCATATTGCAGCATGAATTGGTACTTGCTTCTTTCTTTATTCCTTTTTTTTTTTTTAAACAAATGGTTCCTATTATTTATTTATTTATTTAACTTTGTTGCATTGGCTGAATGATATCCCACTGTATCCATTCATCTGTTGATGGATATTTGGGTAGCTTTTATTTTCTGGATATCATAAATAATGTTACTCTGAATGATGTGTACAGGTTTGGTGTTTTGTGTGGACATACCTTTAAATTGTCTTGCACATATACCTAAGAGTGAAATTGCTGGGTCATATAGTAATCCTATGTTTAACACTGTTAAACTCTTTCAAAGTGGCTGTACCTTTTTGAAGTCTCACCAAAAGTGTATGAGAGTTCCAATTTCTTTACATTCTCACCAAGACTCATTATTGTCTGTCTTTATTTTAGCCATCCTGGTGCATGTGAAGTGGTAAACCACTGTGGTTTTATTTTGCATTTCCCCAGTAGCTGATGATGTTGAACCTCTTTTCATGTGTTCATTGGCTATTTTATATCTTTTTTGGAGAGATGTCTATTCCAATTCTTCTTTTTTTTTTTTAACCCATGTTCTGATTTGATTATTTGTCTTTTCAATATTCAGTTGTAGGTGTTTCAAGTACCTTATTAGACATATGATATAGAAATATTTCCTCCCAGGGATGCCTGAGGGGCTCAGTCTATTGAACATCTGCCTTCGGCTAGTGTCATGATCCTGGGTCCTGGGATTGAGTCTCGAATCTGGCTCCTTGCTCAGCGGGGAGCCTGCTTCTCCCTCTGCCTGCCCCTCCCCCTGCTTGTGCTTGCTCTCTCTATCTCTCTGACAAATAATAAGTAAAATCTTTAAGAAAAAAGAAAAATATTTTCTCCTATTCTTTGGATTGTCTTTTTACTTTCTTCATAGGGTTGTTTTTATTTTATACATATATATACATAAATATATATATGCATATACATATACATATATACATAAATATATATATGCATATACATATGCATATATATATATATATATATATATATATATATATATTTAGAAAGGAATAGAGAGAGAGAGGGAGAGAGAGGGAAAAGGATAGGAAGGGGCAGAGGGAGCAGGAAAGAGAATCTTAAGCAGACTCTCTGCCCAGCATGGAGCCCAGTGTGGGGCTCAATCTCACAACCTTGAGACCATGACCTGAGCTGAAATTGAGTAGGACACTTAACTGACTGAACCACACAGATGCCCCCAATCTTTACTTTTTTGAAAAATTCTAGAATATAGAAATTTGGAGTTCCTTAATGGTGAAGAAAGTTTTAAATACAGATAAAAGAAATTATATATATGTGTGTGTGTGTGTGTGTATGTATATATGTGTATATATATATAATATGTATATAAATGTATACATATATATGTATAATAGAACTTGTTACCACCAAAACATAAATACTAGAAATAAATTATAATATAAAAAAGATTTTTGGAAAGATTTATATAGATTCATGGATGATAGAGTTTTAATATGTTATAAAACCTTCAGTCTCTGATAACAGTGTCATAAATTGGAGGTACTGTATTTCTGATAAATATCTTTTGGAACTACTCTCACAGACAAAATTAAGGGCCAGATGGATCACTGATGATCCAATTATACCAGACACTTATGTTTTAATAGCTAGGTAAAGTATATACTTAATTCATTTCAAATCAGAAACTCTTTCCTATTTTTTTTAAAGATTTTATTTATTTATTTGAGAGAGAGAAAGCAAGAGAGAGAGAGAGAGAGCGCGCATCTGTGTGGACACAAGTGGGGGGAGGGGCAGAGGGAGAGGGAGAAGCAAACTCCTCCCTGCTGAGTAGGGAGCCCCGATTGGGGAGGGGGGAATCCCAGGATGTTGGGATCATGACCTGAGCTGAAGGCTGACATTTAACTGACTGAGTCACCCAGGTGCCCTGACTGTTCTTATTTTTGTTTAATTAATAGCTACTTACCTTTATTCTAGTTAATTTTTCTGGTTTCTTGTGAGAAAGACACCTAAGGAAAAAGAGTAGTATGTTTGGTTGATGGATAATGCTTTACATAGTATATACTATATATTACACTAATGCTTTCATTGTGCAAATTCTATTTCATATTGTTCTACTTCCAAATTGGTCTTTTAAACTATCTGGTATATAATTTTGCTAAAAAACCTATAACTAAATATGGAAAAGTTATTTTGTTACCTTGGAGGAGGGAGGGTCTTTCTAACTATGATTCATTATTTTGACCCATAAAATAAAGGATTCAGAAAATTAACAGCCTAAAAATAAATATGAATGGCAAAACACCACTGGCAGAATCAAAAGCTAAATGTTGGAATGAAAGAAGGAAAAACATTCATAATTGATATTATAGAATATTAATTTCCTTAATATATACAGAACTCATACAAATAGATAAGACAAAAAAATCCAGTAAAAACTGGAACAAAGATTTAAAGATAATGTCTACAGGAAAATAAATGCAAGCAGCTTTTGAGCATATGAAAATATGCTCAAATTTGCTCACTCATAATAAGAGAAATACAGATTATACCAGAATGATACCATTTCCCATCTATTAGCTTGTTATAAATCTAAACACAAAGAGACTTTCAGTTAAAAATCTGAAAGTTTGATGATACAGTGTGCACACTGATGGAGGGCAACTTGGAGCTTTGCATCTAAATTGCAAACATAACCTTTGACCCAGGGATTCTACATCTAACACTATAAATTTCACATATATTTGCACACATTAAAAAAGATATACAAGATTCTTCATCGCAGAATGTTTGTAAAAGTCGAAGGTTGGGAATCACTTAAATGTCCATCACCCAAATACTGGTTAAATAAATTATGGTAACTCATATAAGACAATGTATGAAGTTCAGAAAAGGACACTCAAGCCTCTCGAATGTTGAAAAAAAAGGTCTTGAAGGTAACGTTCAGAGCACTGTGTACTGTATGTTGTCTTTTATATAAAAAGGTAAATTTATGAGTATGTGTTTGTATTTTCTCATTTATGCATAAAGTTCTAAAAGCATAGACAGTAAACTCTTTACAGAGGTGGTTAATTGGCTGGCTAGGGGCAAGGAAGAGAAGGAGATTTTTCACTCTCTATTATGTATAATATAATTTTAAAAATATATGTATATAGTCCAAGAGTTAATCCAAGATTTTCTTGTTTTCTAAATTAATCTTACTAAAAGATGTAATCTGTACTTGAATCTTCTCGAGTTTGTGCAGTCAATGGGACAAGAGTAATAGGGTAGATAACTAGTGAGCAAGTTGCAAGATAACTCAGAAATGCTGATGGAAAATATCAGTATTTATCAACTCTACTTCTCAGACTCATTTCCTGAATTCTGAAGGTAGAACCTTTGATTTAAAAATCTACAGGCTTAAAAAATTGAACTGAATCCCTAGTGGCTCACCCATGTTGACAGAGAAAAAAGCTAGAAGCTGCGAGGGGAGTGTATATGATGGTCATGTTCATGACATTGGAATCACAATTATAATTGACTTTGATATTTCACAAGAAACTAAGATCAGAACTCTGTCCTCAAGCCTTCAGGCCCGATCTTTTTCTCATGACACATTTACAATGAAATTCAGTACAATCTAACTGAAAAGAATTCAAAAGAAATAACCCTAGAAACAGAAAAATCGCTTCCTTTTTATAAAAGAATATATGTAACAAAAAATGGGGCAGAAAATCAGCTTTTTTACCTTCCGAAGCCTAATAACACTATTTGGAGTGACATGGTGATACCAAATACATCCTTCCTGTCTCTTCCCCATGCCCTTGTCTCATCTAGAAATTTGTCTGGTAGGAACTCTGATATAACAAGTTGACTCTCAAACAGATGGTTTCCAGTGGCTCTCTTATTCTTGGAACTGGCAATTATTTTGTCCCTGTGTGCTGGAGGCTTGGATGGGAATGATTTTTTTTTTCCCCCACAATTGTCAAGTACAACATGAATGAACAGAGGCCTCCATTTATTGGAAATAGCAAGAGTGGAAAGCTCTGTTGTGCATATTTCGATGTTGCCCATATAAGCAGTGTTTCTTTTCATCAGCAAGTGGTTTATAAATGTCCATAGCCCCCCAAAACAAACAGCCTAGTTTACAACAACATATTTGGTGGTGTTTTCAGTTAGTAATATTCAGTGCCCTGCTGAAAGTATTAGCTCTGGTTTTAAGCAAACTGTTTAATTAAAACTTCAAGAAGGGTCTCTAGAGCTTTCATAGGAAAGCATTACATTGGATAGCAAGGTAATGAACTTTTAAAAATTAATCAAGTATGGCCTCCTTATGCCAAATAAATAAAACATATATGAAATCTTGCCTGATATGATCAATCTTGCCTACTAAAAATCCTCTGTAAAAACTAATCTAAAATCACGGTTCATGAGCCATAGTTACTTACTTATGTCATCCGTCAACAACATATAACCCACAGGGCCCCATTCATGGTGGAAGCTTGTGAATCCTATTTGCCCTTTCTCTTCTCCTGTCAGGGGGCACACTTGCACTCTGCAGACATGCCCTGCAGGTAGGATAAGAAACTAAGAGGTTTGGCAAAGAAAACAAAGTGCCTAAATGAACCAGGTGACTTTACTTCAGCTTCTGGAGTTTCTTTTCATTTCTTTCTTTGTTTTTTAAGTTTTATTTATTTACATAATCTCTGTACCCATTGTGGGGCTTGAACTCATGATCAAGAGTTGCAGGCTCTTCCTACTGAGCCAAATAGGCTCCCTGCTTCTACAATTTCTATAGCAAATATGCTATTTTTTAAAATTTTTTAAATCTATTTATTTGTCAGAGAGAGAGGGAGAGAGAGTGAGCACAGGCAGACAGAGTGGCAGGCAGAGGCAGAGGGAGAAGCAGGATCCCCGCCGAGCAAGGAGCCGGATGTGGGACTCGATCCCAGGACACTGGGATCATGACCTGAGACGAAGGCAGCCGCTTAACCAACTGAACCACCCAGGCGTCCCTTTTTTTTTTTTTTTTTAAAGATTTTATTTATTCACTTGACAGACAGAGATCACAAGTAGGCAGAGAGGCAGGCAGAGAGAGAGGAAGAAGCAGGCTCCCCCCTAAGCAGAGAGACCGATGCGGGGCTCGATCCCAGGATTCTGGGATCATGACCTGAGCTGAAGGCAGGCAAATATGCTATTTTAGCTAAGTCTAAAAGGCTAGAAAGACAAAGTATTTGGTTAAACAGGAAAGTCTTTATTGCCCATGGCTCTTGAAGCCACTCGGCGATAGCTTCAGAATACCAAGAGGAGAATGAGTAACTATTTTATGTAGTTCTTTAATTTGATCATCTTATTCAACAAATTGTGAAATTTCACTGACTCATTTTAATTTCTCTCCTCTGAAAGAGGGCATTGTGCAAGGAAATGACTCATTTTACTATCAAAAACACTGTTTAGATGTTGGTGATGATGCCAAGAAAGGGGAACCCGCTTACACTGTTGGTGGGAATGAAAGCTGGTGCAGCCACTCTGGAAAACAATACGGAGGTTCTTCAAAAGTTTGAAAATAGAGATACCCTATGACCCAGCAATCACACTACTGGGTCTTTACCCCAAAGATACAAATGTAGTGATGCAAAGGGGCACGTGCGCCCCAATGTTCATAGCAACAATGTCCACAATAGCCAAACTATGGAAAGAAGCTAGATGTCCATCAACAGATGAATGGATAAAGAAGATGTGTATGTATATATACACACACACACATATATACACACACATACACATATATACACATATATACACACACACGTATATATAAATATATACATATGTATATATTATATTACATATAACATATATTCCATTATATATATATATATATATAATGGAATACTACTCAGCTACCAAAAAAATGAAATCGTGCCATCTGTAATGACATGGATGGAACTAGAGGGTATTATGCTAAGTGAAATAAGTCAATCAGAGAAAGACAATTATTGAATGATCTCACTGATATGTGGAATTTAAGAAACAAGGCAGAGGATCATAGGGGAAGAGAGGAAGAGAGGAAAAAATGATAGAAGATGATACAAGATGAAAACCAGAGAGGGAGACAAACCATAAGAGACTCTTAATCATAGGAAACAAACTTAGAGTTGCTGGAAAGGGGAAGGGTAGGGGGATGGGGCAACTGGGCTATGGGCATTAAGGAGGGCAGGTGATGTAATGAACATATATAATGGGTATTATATAAGACTGATGAATCACTGACCTCTACCTCTGAAACCAGTAATACATTATATGTTAATTAATTGAATTTAAATTAAAAAATAAAAAGGAAAACAAAACACCCCACTGATTTTTTTTTAAGATTTTATTTATTTATTTGACAGATAGAGATCACAAGTAGGCAGAGAGGCAGGCAGAGAGAGAGAGGGAGGAGGAGGAAGCAGGCTCCCTGATAACCAGAGAGCCAGATGCGGGGCTCGATCCCAGGACCCTGGGATCATGACCTGAGCCGAAGGCAGAGGCTTCAACCCATGGAGCCACCCAGGCACCCAACACCCCACTGTTTTATCTTAATATGTTATTTAACTACATTCTGCTTAAGGCACACTCATGTGTTCTGCAGTGAAAAGCTTTGGAATCAAAGAATTTTATATTTGAAACTTATTCCCCCACATATTACCTGTGTGACTCCTGTGAGCACAAGACACTTTGTGAGCCTTAGTTTTTCATCTATAAAATGGGCAACCCACCTCATGGTGTTATGAAGATGAAATGAGGTATCTGTAAAACTGTCAGCTCATTGACTTAGGCATGTGCTTAAAGAAGGAGGATATTATTCTGAAGTTTTCCAGATGTTAGTTTTAGTCAAAATTCCCAGTTGTTAGCTATTCTTTGCCAATGCTTTAGCTCTGTGCTAGAGCAAGAAGACCATCTGGTGAATACTGTGTGCCAATTCTGAAAGGTGAAGGAGAGGCGCTTTTAAAATAAAAATCAGAGGTTCAGGAGAAATGATCTAGCTTGTATATGAGCGCTTTTGATAAGAATGACACAACAAAAAGGCACGTATCCCTAGCTTATCTAAATAGACAAATTCAATTTCCAGACCATCCCAAGGTCAAGTTCAGAAAGTCAGCAGTGGGAGGTTGAGATTGGAGGCTACATGTGAACATCAAGAATAAATCAAGCGCACTCACCTTTCTGAAAACAGGGAGAGAAAGTACAAGAGGCCTTTGTTAATCAGACAGGAAAATCATAGCCTGAAAATGCTGACAATGACATTTCAGAAGCCTCAATTCCTTAGTCATAGGCAAGAACATGTGAAGGAGAAAAAAAATCCCTGAAGTTATAAAAAGAAAACAAAAGGATCGAATATCTGTTAGATGTGGGAACTTTATCTTGCAAGGTTACTTCAGGTCACATTTCCCAAACGGGGACACCTCTGCAGAGGGAGCACGAGGCCCCGCTTGTGAGGCACTGTGCTGGTAGTCTGTGACACTGACAAATGCCATCTGATTGATGGCCCCGCCCATCCCACTTAAGGCAGTCAAACACATACTGAAGAAAAATAGACTCCTCTAAATCCAAATTCATCTATAAAATACCAAAGGGAACAAAACCCCTCGTGCCCTCTAAATCCCCTCCCGCCCTGGTCTCCAAGAGGCTAGAGACTCATGGAGACTGGCCCAGGACAAGAGACTGAGCGGACCAGTGAGCGTCCCAAATACATCCCAGACACAGAAGCAGGTAGGATGTTCCTCAGCCTCAAGCTGAGACAAGATGCCCTCTATCCCCACCCCATCCCCTCCTTTAGCAACCAACTCCTTCACTTGCTCTCTTTTCCATATATCACCACCTCTCCATGAGACTTCTGGAGGCCTTAATAACAGAGTCCTTTGCCTAAGAAATTCCTCCTGTTTATCCACCCACCCTTTTTTCCCATCCTCACTCCTTCCATCTAGAATCTGAACCACATATAATATGACTCTCTATCAGTCTGAAATCTGGGAATCCAATTGGGAAATGCTACCTAAGCTCAAACTATGATTCCCCCAATCTATAAACATAAACTCTGTTGTTCCAGTCATAATAAACCAAACTACCATGAAGGAAACCCTGGTCTATATTCTTAAATCTTAAGAAAGAAAATCAGGAAAGGGATCAGGTAGTTGTCCTGGGAAAAATCAATCTCTCTTTGTTACAGCTGCCTTATATTTGTCATCATTGTTTCCTACCTTTGTTTACTGATAACTAGAGAAATTAGGATTAGAGAAAATATGCAGCCTGAGCAAAGGGACAGGCTGCTTCCCGCATCAACTCTCCCCACCCAGGCAAGAACACTGGGCCAAGGTGTAGAAGAACATGGCTGTTGGCCCAGAAATGACTGGGAATAGGGAGGCAACAACCTCAGAATCACAAAGGCTATACAGAGGAAGTGGAGTTGAGAGGGATTGCAGGGAACTGGCACAGAAATGAACGGTGGGTCACACAATGAATAGGAAAAAAGGGTGATTTTTCTCATGTTAAATCTCTTTTCATCCTTTTGTTGAATTAAAAATCCCAACTAAAAGCTTGGAGGATTTATTGGCTTTGTTTAAGAAGCGTATCTTTTTTTCCCTTCAATAAAACACTATCTTAAAAGATGAATAGGACTGCAAATGAATTTTTTTTTTTTTAATCCAGGAGGATACATTCAAAGCAGGGAACAGTGTAAACATAAGTGTTTTTATCTAGTCATTGAAAATGTTTCAGCAAGCATGAATAAAGTGACCTTTAAGCTCCCATAATACAGCCAAAATAGATCATTTCAGCAAAGGAGGGAGTCTGAGTTCCACACGGATAACAAAAGTATCTTAGATATAGATATGGTTGTATCCACTTATAATAGAAATTGCTGTGTGAATTGAGATGCACCATGCCCAAAAAGTGCTGTGGGATTCTAGAATAAAGCTGGAGCTTGGGTGGTTCTGGCTTTGTATTTCCATGAGTTTGAGAGAGTTCTTGAGCCTCTCTGGGACTCAGATCCTCATCAATAAAAGAAGGAGGCTGACTTAGATTGTGTCAAGGTCTGTCCTGCTCTCAAATTACTTCACTGTCCTTTAGAGTGAGACTATTGTAAAAACACAATCAGCCTAAAAAGTCCAGGCATTTTTTCCTGTCCCTTATACTTCCTTAAGGGTTTCATTGTCCCCTTTTTAAAAATTTTTTTAAAATTTTTTATAAACATACAATGTATTTTTATCCCTAGGGGTACAGGTCTGTGAATCGCCAGGTTTACACACTTCACAGCACTCACCATATCACATACCCTCCCCAGTGTCCATAACCCCACCACCCTCTCCCTCCCCCTCCCCCCCTGTTGTCCCCTTTCTTAATGGTTAGTTGTAGAACTCTTTAGTAAAATTGTGACAATGTGGGCTTTGGGCCCAGCCAGCCCTGGGACAGGTTTCCTCTCTGCCAGCCACGGGCAAAGTGACAATGAATAAAGGACCATGCCTCTCTGAACCTCTTGCCTCATCCGTTAAGTGTAGTACTTATCTCATAGGTTTGAAAGAAATGAAATGCATCAATCACATAAAGAGTTTAGCCCAGCACCTGACACAGAGGGGGCGCACTAGTGATCTATGAGAAACCTTTGGGTGCATCTATAACATGCAAAGTGTGGGAGAGAGTCGGCATAAGAGAACTGGTGAGTCCTTGGGCTCTGGACTCTGAAGTCAGATATTTTAGGTTCGAATTCTCCTCTGTCATTTCTTAGCCACATGGACTTGGGCAGATTACTGAAGTCCTCAGTTTCCTCACTTGTAAATTGGGGATCATGACGGCAGTATTTACCAAGCTGGATGGTTGTGAGGTATAAATGAATCCATATGAAAACTCTTAGAACACTGTCTAGCTCAGGGGAGATGCTATTAACTGAAATACTCAGATCACCTTTTGATTAAAGGCTGATGTCCAGAACATACTTAAACATGTATTTTTTTAAATCAGCAGTTTAAAGTGTAATTACTTGGATTTACTTTGGGCATCTCCTGTTTAAAACCTTTCAAATAAGTATTTGTCTTCTAGAGGGCAATTGAGTACCATCAGAATGATGGGTAGGAGCAATGGTGTATCCTTAGAAAATTCTATAACTGAGTCTACTCTAAATTCCTGGCTGGCAAATTTTCTCTCTCTTTAGTAGGCATTTTTCCAACATGACAGTAGAAACTATGACATGAAGTTAACAGCCTTTGTATTACTAAAATAAAAAATAAAATATATCAAATAAGTTTTGTGGCATTTCACAGAGTCTTTGGGTCAGGGCTTTTCAGAAGAACTGTCTTTTCCCTTTTGCATCTCTTCATAGAGGCTCTTGATTTTCCATTTACCTGAAAGCACACATGACTCACACAAGCCAACAGAGCTCTAAGCCTCATTATCTGATCCTGTTTTATGGTTGAGTTAGAACAGTAAGTCAGCTTTATCTGGTACAAGGTAAGGTTTTGGGGGAAGAACATTAAATTCAAGTATCACTGATGAGTGAAATAAATTTAACAGCTGTGATTTCAGGAGATGGAGATTCATAATATGGATTAAAAATTCAGAAGTCTTTTGAGATAAACTTATTTGAATGCACCCATCTAAAGTTGTAGAAAGTGATGTCAGATTTGTGCAAAATAGTTTCCAGTTAATGGACAGTGAAATGATGAGGCATTATTTCTTAAATTGTAGGAGTATCCTAAAAACTTCTGTAAAGCAAAGCTTTACAGTCCCAGAAAGCAGATTTTCTCTGATGGTAATAAATGTGTGAAAATTCACTTTTCTAATATATACTCTCTGTGCGTTTTCAGAAGGGAATAATGTCCACCATAATTAGTTACTTTGATCTCGAAAGTCCCTTTCATCTATGTGATTCTGACCCTGATTTACTGAACAACCACATTGCTTAAGGCACTTTACCCAATGTTGGCTTTTATATGCCAAAATGGAAACAGGCTCCAGAATCTCCCCAGAGATCTTCCTTCCCCCAAGAATGCATAGTCTCTCCAGTCCCTGTAGCATTCTCCAAGTAACCCAATGTGTCCTTAGACAATTGACTCTTTATTATGAAGTTGCTACATTTGAAATAAGAATTTATTGAAATACTCACTGTCAATCCTTTTAACATTCACAAATTTGGGGGAAGTCTCTCTTGCCATATTCGTATCCACTTTATTATCAACCATCTAAAAATTAAAAGGGTCTTGACATCATGCAAACTACCAGATATGGGAAGTAGCCTGATGGTTATTTTCAGAAATATGAAAAGCATGCTTGGTACTCAGTAGATATTCATTGAATAATATTGGAATTATTAATGAGTAAATTAAAGTTTTATAGATCTAGAGGTTATATTTGGTGTAATAAAAGAAAAAAAATTACTGGAACAAGTCAAAAGTACCATTTAAGACACTATCAGAGGAACATTCATACTTAACAGTTTCCAGGAAAGAAACTCTTCAAACTGAGAACATTTTAATGAAAAGACTGTAATTAATGTACAAGCTAATTCTGCCTAAGTAGATAGAAAGTGTCAAAAGTGAAAGTAGCTGCTTTTGCTTTACAGATAAAATAAATGGGAGATTTTCATATTAATTTTGTATCTTTCACATATAAATCTTTGGAATCAGTGTTTGTGAAAAGAAACATAAGTCTGCTTTATCTTTAGAGAACAATTTAATTTTTTACTCATTTGAAATGTCCATGATACTGTATGTTCTGGGATTCAGGATTCATTGACCGTGTTTGAATGATACCTGCTCGATGGAGGATAAAATTCTAGGAATACTTCAAGACCTTCTTCATTTCTGTCGATCAGCTATCTGAATGGAAAAGATAAACATGAAAATAGAAATGCCAGTGTTGCTTTCCTAGGCTCTCACCGCAGTCCTGTGTCTATAATGGTGCTCTGAGGACACAGTATGGCCTCAGGGAAAGAACGGAAGCCTTGGCAGCAAACGTAATACCTGGAATTCTGGCCAAGGCATTTTCAAGTAGGCCTTAGACATGTTACTTAACCATCGTGGGCCTGCATTTGTATATTTGTGAAATGGGAATAATTTTTATGCCATTTTGTACACACATTGCTTAAAATATATATTTTTTAGCCGAAGTATGGTTTACACAGTGTTACCTTAGTGTCAAGTATACAATACAGTGATTTGACAAGTCTATACATTATGCGATGCTCATCACAAGTGTAGCTACAATCTGTTACCATACAATGTTATGAAAATACCATTAACTATATTTCCTAAGGCAGGTTTATTTAGCATTTAGGTCTTTAAATTGTTTTATTTTGAAATAATCTAGACTTTTAAAGAGGTTGCAAAGTAGTACAGAGAGTTCTTATCTAAGTAGGTTTTTAACAAGTTTAATTTCCTTCTCTTTGTACGCAATGTAAATTTGGTCTATGTGTTCTTATAAAACAAAGGAAGAGCTTCGTAGTGGGTAGGGAGGGAAAAAAATGAAACAAGATGAAACCAGAGAGGGAGACAAATCATAAGAGACTCTTAATCTCAGAAAACAAACTGAGGGTTCCTTCGGGGTGGCTGAGTTATGACATTGGGGAGGGTATGTGCTATGGTGAGTGCTATGAATGCGTAAGACAGATGATTCACAGACCTGTACCCCTGGGGCAAATAATACATTATATGTTAATAAACAAAACAAAACAAAGGAAGAGCTTCAAATCTTTCCTTCCCTTTGATTTGGCCTCCCTGGTAATCAAATATTTACTTTTTTTTTTTTTTTTCTTCAGTAGACCTTATTTTTTAGAGCAATTTTAGGTTGACAGCAAAATTGAGTAGAAAGTACAGGGCATTCCCACTATACCCCTTGTTCTCACACAGGTATATTTTTTAATTTTTTTTTAAAATTTATTTATTTGTCAGAGAGAGAGGGAGAGCGAGCGAGCGAGCACAGGCAGACAGAGTGGCAGGCAGAGGCAGAGGGAGAAGCAGGCTCCCTGCCGAGCAAGGAGCCCGATGTGGGACTCGATCCCAGGACGCTGGGATCATGACCTGAGCCGAAGGCAGCCGCTCAACCCACTGAGCCACCCAGGCGTCCCCGCACACAGGTATATTTGTTACAACTGATGAATCTATATTGACACATCCCTATCACCCAAACTCCAGAGTTTATATCAGGGTTCAGTCTTGGTATTGTACATTCTTTGGGTTTAAAATGCATTCATCATTACAGTGTCATGAAAAATAGTTTTACTGCCCTAAAAATCCTCTGTGCTCCACCTGTTTATCCCACCCCCCTCCCTACCCCTTGGCAACCCCTAATCTTTTTACTGTCTCCATAGTTTTGCCTTTCCAGAATACCATATAGCTATAATCACATAGTATGTAGCCTTTTCAGACTGGCTTTTTTCACTTATTAAGACACATTTAAGTTTGCTCCAACTATTTTTATGAGTTTTCATTTCTCTTTAGCTTATGGCACTAAGGTAACATTGTATGGATAAATTTATTCCCTTGTATGGATATACAATACTTTATCTATTCACCTACCAAAGGATATCTTGGTTGCTTCTAATTTTTGGCAATTATGAATAAAGCTGCTATAAACATCCAAGTGCAAGCTTTTTAGAGATAAATATTTTCAACTCATCTGGTTAAATACCAAGGAGAGTGCTTGCTGGATCATATGGTAAAAAACATTTAGGGTTTTTTTTTTTTTAATATTTTATTTATTTATTTGACAGAGATCTCAAGTAGGCGGAGAGGCAGGCAGAGAAAGAGAGAGGAGGAAGCAGGCTCCCTGCTGACCAGAGAGCCCTATGTGGGGCTTTATTCTGGGACTCTGGGACCATGACCTGAGCAGAAGGCAGAAGCTTTAACCCACTGAGCCACCCACGCGCCCAAACACTTTGTTTTGTAAGAATCTGCCAATATGTCTTCCAAAGTGGCTGTATCCTTTTGCATTTCTACAAGCATTGGATGAGAATCCCGGTTGCTCTACATCCTTACCAGCATTTGGTGTTGTCAGTGTTTTGGATTTTCAGCACTCTAACAGGTGGGTAGTGATGTCTCACTGTTGTTTCAAAACATATATTGTTTAAGTGCTTGAACTCTTTGGGAGGTCAGAATTAAAGTCTTTCTCTAGGAGTACTTGTATAAATCAATGAATCCAACTGATAAATTAAGAGGAGATTGAAGTTTCACCTTATGTTACTCACCAGAGTCACTTGAATACCAACTTCTAGCTAGCCAAGGAAACCAGGTCTACAGTGAATATCAATAACTGACTCCTTCCACCAAAACTTCAGCCTAATGTTTTAGAGTTAAGCATAGCTACTTAATATCAGATGGACTAGTTGCTTTCTATTAAGAGCAACGTCATTCAAGGGGGCATATGTTTTACTCTGCAGGGAGAGTGATGTATACTTAGTGAATAATGGTGGCATAATTGTCTATCTATCCAAAAGAAAGTAAAATTGGACTTACATGTATAAAAGTAAACACTAAATCAACTAAAAACTTAAATGCTCAAAAAATTAGAAAATAAAGATCTTATAAGACAATAAGATAATAGTTATCTTATAATTATATGCATAATCTCGAGGTTGAAAAATAACTTGAAATTTAAAATCAAACATATTTGACTATATAGTAATAACTAAGAACTTCTATATGATGAGGATAGGGAAACTGTTGAGGAAATGTATTTGTAATTTACAAGACAGGTGAAAGTTTTTTTCTATAACATACTATGAACTTTTATATATTGATAAGAAAAGGATAAAAATGAAATTGAAGGATACATAAAACAATTCATAGAAGAACAAATCCAAATGACCAATAAACATATCTAAAGATGCTAAACCTCGTATGTCACAAGGAAATCACAGTTATACTAACAATGAGGTAGGAAAGGCAAATAGTAAGCCTGAGCTTAGGGAAAATCTAATCCTTTCTCATTACAGTCTTCAGTGAATACCCTTGTGATACCAGGACAGTAGTGGATAATTTGGGAAATGCTGAAGTATTTCCTTAAGGACATTTTTCAATACTCAGAAACCATATACACGTGAACAACATGGGTTTGAACCAGGTGGGTCCACTTACACTTATTTATTTTTCAATAAATATATTGGAACATCTTCTGAAGACTTACAACAATTTGAAAAAAAACTTGCAGAAATTGCATAGCCTAGAAATATCAAAAAATTAAGGAAAAGGTAGTTCATAAATCCATAAAATATATGTATATACTAATCTATTTTATCATTTACTACCATAATATGCACAAAAATCTATTATAAATGTTAAAATTGACCAAAACTCATGCACAGAAATACTTACAGACTGTACATGGTGACTTTCACAGTCAAGAGGAATATAAACAAATGTAAAGGTGCAAAATTAAATTGTAACTTCATAAAATTAGCTCTAGTGCATTCCAAACTACTACAATAATTTGATAGCCACCTCTCTTTGCTATAGTGGTGAGCTCAAGCATTGTATGTAACTGCTTAAAATACACGTGATGTTAATTATCTCTATATGAACAGTTCATCACTTCAGAAAATTGCATTTCACAGTAAAAAGTGATCTCTTACAGTTCTTATGTATTTTGAACAATGTTTAGTTCAATACCATAAACCTTGAATAACACCATGGGAACCATGTGAAGTGCTACTAGTGATGCTGGAAATGCTCCCAAGAAGAGGAAGAAAGTCATGGCATCAGAAGACACAGTTAGGTTGCTTGATATGTACTGTAGGTTGAAGTCTGCTGCTGTGAATACCTGTCATTTCAAGATAAGTGGACCCAGCGTAAAAGACCATTGTAAAAACAGAAAAGGAAATTTGTGAAGCCTTCATTGCATCTACACTAGTAGGCATGAAAACCATACACTTTTTTTTTTGTGAAATACCTTTTAATTTTGTCTTGAAAATTCAGCTCTTATGTGGGTGCAGGATTGGTATAAGAAAGGCACACCTATAAACTCTCATATGATTGGAGGAAAAAATGAAGTCATTATATGACAACTCAAAGCAAAATGATGGTGAAGGATCTAAAGCAGGAGAATTTAATGCCAGCAAAGGATAACTTGATAATTTTATTTACCTTTTTAGAAAATTAAATTCAATTTGGCAACTTGGAGTACATCAGTTTCAGATGTAGCATTACATCTGAAACTGATGTACTGAAACAGTTTCAGATGTAGCATTACATCTGAAACTGATGAAACGGAAACATTAGTTTCAGATGTAGCATTCAATAATTTATCAGTTGAGAATAACACCCAGCATTCATCACGTCATGTACCTTCCTTAATGCCCATCACTCAATTATCCCATCCCCCATCCACCTCCTCTCCATGATAATTTTACAAAGAAGTTTGGTTTACAAATGTTAACAAGGGAAGGAATTTCTGCCAATAAGAGGCAGCAGATGAGTTTCCAGACCCATTTAGAAAAATCACTAGGAGAAAGAACAATTTTTGCTTCATCCCAAAGATCTTGGACCATTCTGTTTTCACTTTCATCTCTCTCTATGTGTTTTCCTCTTTCCCCTTTGAGTCCTTGGTTGATCCATTCATTGTTTAGTAGCCTGTTATTTAATCTTCATGTATTGGTGCTCTTTCCAGAGTTTTTATGACTGAATTCTAGTTTCATAGAATGTGGTTGGAAAGATGCATGGACAAGTATAGACCTTGTTAACATTGCAGGTTCCCACATTCTATAGATTCTCTCTCCTCAATACACTCTGGTTGGAGCCCATCAAAGCAGTGTCACAGGCCTGGCAGCATGCAAGTAGCCCCCAGAGGAGCCAGCACCACTCCAAAGTGATGCCTGTCCAGGGGAGAGGGAAGGATAACCACTCACCAGTTAGATTGTAGCCCCAGTAGTGGGCTGGAGGGAAGACAGCTGGTCTGACTGCAGGCCCCACCAACCAATGAAAGCTCAGGGTACAAAACAGGGAAAGCTACCAGCAGTTCAGCACTGCTGCATCTGACTCAACTCAAATCCCATAGCCTCAGACTGGCCCAGTAACAACACAGGGACCAAACCCTGCCCACAGAAGGCAAAGAGGGCCATTGGAGCTAACTGGACTGAAGACAAATTGGCTCAGCCACAGTAGCCAAGTGCAAATAACACACACGGGAGATAACCCTGAGGTGCTGATGAACAGGGAACAATTCACTACAGGATACTATAGGACCTCTTCTTCATAAGGCCACTAATTTCAAGAGCAGAAGATATAGCTGGCTTTCTTAAGACATAGAAACAGATAGAGTCAGAGAAAATGAGAAGACCAAGGAATATGTCCTAAATGAAAGAGGAAGACAAAAGTCACAAGCGTGCTAAGTGAAATGGAGGCAAGTAATATGCCTGATAGAAAATTTAAAGTAATGGTCATAAAGATACACAATGGACTTGAGAAAAGAGTGTAGGACCTCAATGAGGGCTTCCACAAAGAGATAGATTGCATAAAAAAGGACCAATCAGAGATGAGTAACTCAATAATGAAATTAAAAATACATTAGATGGAATAAATGGTAGTCTAGAGGAAGCAGAAAAATGAATTAGTGATCTCAAGAACAGAGTAATGGAAAGCAATCAAGCTGAACAGGTGAGAGAAAAAAAATATGAAATGAAAATAGTCTTAGGGAATTCAGCAACACCATCAATTATAATCACATTCACATTATATGGATCCCAGGAGAAGGAAAGAGAGAAAATGGGGCAGAAAATTTATTTGTAGAAACAATAGCTGAAAACTTCCCAAATCTGGGGAAGGAAACAGAAATCCAGATCCGGGAGGCACAGAGTGCCCAACAGAATCACCAAAAAAGGTCTACACCAAGACACATAGTAATTAAAATGACAAAAAGTAGTCTTAAAGAGAGAATTTTAAAAGCACCCAGAGAAAAGTAGATGGATACATACAAGGGGAAACTCCATAGAACCATCAGCTGATTTTTTCAGCAGAAGCTTGCAGGCCAGAGGGAGTGACATGATATAGTCAAAGTGCCAAAATAAAAAAATTTGCAAGCAAACTACTCTACCCAGCAAAGCTATCATTCAGGACAGAAGAAGAGATAAAGAGTTTCCCAGACAAACACAAGTTAAAGGAATTCATCACCACTAAACCAGCCTTACAAGAAATGTTAAAGGGGACTCTTCAAGTTGAAAGGAAAGAACTTAAGTAGGAGTAAGAAAAGTAGGAAGCACAAAAGTAGTAAAATTAAGTATATCTATAAAAATCGGTCAAGAGATTCACAAAATAAAAGGATGTAAAGTATGACACCATATACCGAAAACGTGGTGGGAAGAAGAGTGAAGAATGTGTTCAAACTTACTGGCCATCAACTTTGATTTTTTTTTAAATTATTAGTTAAAAATTATGAAAATTTTCCAAAAATCTTGGTATGGAATCTAGGTTGCAATCTAGGTTGCTTTTTGCAAGAGAATTCCAAGGGAAGTTCTGTACTTCCTGAATGTGTTGGGTTACTTTTCAAACCTATATAGTAGCAATCTCAGTTAAGATTGGGCTAGAGGGAGGATGAAACTGTGAATAGTGGGATGCCACAGTGTAAGGCATTCCAGTAGATAACAGCCTTGGTTTTGGTTCAGTACATAATTCATATGCTAAGTCCAGCAGCCAACAAGAGATTTTAAAATTTTCACCAAGATTGTACAGATAGCAAAATTTGGGGAAAAAAATCCACATAACCTAATTAAGTCAATATTATGATGCTATCTACTTAACTTTGTCTTCTTTAGAACCCCTATTCTTAAAAGATTATACAATATAAAGTTAGAAAATTCTTTATCTAGTTTTCCGTCTCTACATTAAAACAAAAATGTATACTATGTCATGTGATAGAAAAATAAAGTTTGATTTTAGGATGTGATGTAATTTTATGCCAGTGTTCTTTTTTCTTGGAGGAAGGGAAGAAATTAATTCCTAAATTCTTACTTTATATGAACTTTCTCTGCTTTAAGAGAGTAATTTGTGTTTGAAAACCCCTTCATAGGACAAAGTAGTATAAGGTGAAACCTAATTTTTATTAAAAATATAATTTAAAAAAATGCACTCTTAATCCCTAAACCAAAACTATTTGTACTAAAAACACTACATTTCATTAAAATGGAAAGGGCTCGTGGAGATGGTGAGGCTGCCTGAGAATCACAACTTTAGGAGGCTGCTATCAATCCTAGGGCTGGAGGACACTGGGAAGAGATGCTTTTTTTTCTTAAACCAGAGCCCAGGGCAGCATCCTCAGCAGCTGGGACCCAGAGGGGATCCTACTGGAATGGTAACCTCCCTTTCTCTCCTCCTCTCAGCTTTCAATCTTCTCTCAGTGCCTCTCAGACTCTGAAAATACCCAGAAGTCAGTTGGCAAGGGAGTCTGGGAAATAGTTTGCAGGGATTAGCTTCCTGTGATACAAAGCAAAGGTAAGGGGAGAAGGTAATGTATTTGAGAGCAAATAGGTGAAAGACCAGCACTGTCATATAACAAACAACACCCCAGCTGAAACACATGAAGTACAAAATATTCTGTTTCTATGAGTTTGATTTTTTTTTTTTAAGATTCCACATATAGATGATACCATGCAGTACTATCTTTCTGTGTCTGGCTTATTTTACTTAGCAGAATGCCCTCAAGTTCCATCCAGGTCACAAATCGCAAATGGCAGAGCTTCCCTTTTTTTTGTAGCTGAATAATATCCTATTATGTGTGTAGACACACACAAACACATACACACACACACACACACACACACCCATAGCTTTGTTATCTATTCATCCATTGATTGACACAGGTTGGTTCCAACCAACTTTCAGCTATAAGATAAATAAGGTCTCAGGAGCTAATATTAAACATGATGACTAGTTTATAAACTGTATTATGTAATTGAAATTTGTTAAGAGAATAGAACTTAAATGTTCCCACCCCTTTTTCCTCACAAAGAAAGACAAATATGTGAGGTGATGGATGTGTTCATTAACTAGATGGGGGGAGGGGATCCTTTCACAATATGTATGCATATCAAATTACCACAGAATTCCCCTTAAATATCTTACAATTTTACTCATCAGATTTACCTCAGTAAGGCTGAAAAAATACAATAATTGTTATAAATGAAAACAAAAAGTACTTTTTAAGCCAAAGTAGGAGTATTCAACACTTCAAAAATTATAATTCTCATTGCCCAATTGAGTGTTTTCAGGATTTTACTGAATTACATATTGAATTAATTATTTTACATCTGCAAATCCTTTAATCTTCAACAAGGGTTTAGGCACTATATAGTGCCTAAACTATAGTAAATAGTTTAGGCACTATATAGTAGTATAGTAAAGATCAGAGAGATTTAGTAATTTCCCCCAAATTATTTAGCTAATTAAACAAGAAAAGTGAGGTTTGAACCAAGCTCTGCCAGATAGCCATACCATTTCTACTATGTCATGATATAAGCATAATTAAATTACCACTAAACAAATGAAATATGTCTCTCTCTATATATATGTATATACATATTATTGAGAGTATACATATATGTGTATACATATATATTGAGAGTTTGGGTTATATCACGAAAAAATTATAATCCAATTAATCTGAACTGGACAAAACCAATATAAATTTATGATATTTGGTCACAAGTTCATGTTTTTTACTAAACCAGCTTTTCTCAGTATGTTCTCTGAATCATTTGAGAAACTTGTTATAAATTTAGATTTCAGGGACTCATTGAGCAAGATTCTCTGGGAACAGTGCCTGGGAGTCTGCATTTAAAATAATCACCACCAGGGGGAGGAGTCAAGATGGTGGAGAAGTAGCAGGCTGAGACTACATCAGGTAGCAGGAGATCAACTAGATAGCTTATCAAGCCATTGCGAACACCTACAAATCCAACGGGAGACTGAAGAGAAGAACAGCAATTCTAGAAACAGAAAATCAACCACTTTCTGAAAGGTAGGACCAGCGGAGAAGTGAATGCAAAGCAACGGGAAGATTAACCATGGGGGGAGGGGCCGGCTCCCGGCAAGCGGCAGAGCAACGGAGCACTAAATCAGGACGTTTAAAAGTCTGCTCCACTGAGGGACATTGCTCCAGAGGCTAAACCAGGGTGAAGCCCATGCGGGGTCAGTGTGACCCCAGGTCCGACAGGGTCACAGAAGGATCGGGGGTGTCTGAGTGTTGCAGAACTCACAGGTATTAGAGAGGGGAAGCCGGCTACAGAGACAGAGCCGAGGAGTGAGCTCTCAGGTCGGGGTTACCTTGAACCGGTCGCAGGCTGGGTGAGCTCGGAGCGTAGCCAGAGAACAGGGAGACGGGAGTGATTGGGGCTTTTCTCTGAGGGCGCACTGAGGAGTGGGGCCCCGAGCTCCTGGCTCCTCCAGGCCGGAGATTGAGAGGTTGCCATTTTCATTCCCGTCCTCTGGAACTCCACGGAAAGTGTTCAGGGAACAAAAGCTCCCAAAAGCGAACCCGAGCGGATTACTTAGCCCGGCCCCTGGTAAGGGTGGTGAAATTCTGCCTCGGGCAAAGAAACTTGAGAATCACTACAACAGGCCCCTCCCCCAGAAGATCAACAAGAAATCCAGCCAAGACCAAGTTCACTTACCAAGGAGAGCAGTGGAATTCCAGAGGAGGAGAAAGCAAAGCACGGAATTCATGGCTTTCTCCCCATGATTCTTTAGTCTTGCAGTTAATTTAATTTTTTCTTTAATTTTATTTTTTTTCTTCTGCTAAATTTTAACTTTTACCCTTTTCTTTTTTAACTTTTTTAAACTAGTTTATCTTAAAAATACCTTTCCAAAAAAATAATCTTTTTTGAAACTTCATTATTATAGTCATATTTTATCCTTCATAGTATTTAACTTTATTTTTTGTATGCAAATAGGGTTTTTTTCTTCTAAAAAATTTGGGGTACAACTTCCTCTAGTAGATCAAAATATACCCTAAATCTAGCTCCGGGCTAGTTCTAGTCTCCAGCCTAAGCAAATTCTCTTCTTTATTCTCCCAACCCACTACTTTATCAACTCCTTTTTTTAAAATTAAAAAAATTTTTTTTTTCATCTTTATAGGCATATTCCATCCTTTCACTGTTTACCCTTATATATGTTTTTCATTCTTTAAAATTTTGGGAGGTACTTTCTTCTAAGAGACCAAAATACCCCAAAATTAAGTGGGTGGCCCTGTTCTAGTCACCAGTCTAATATATATATACTTTTTTCTTTTTTATATTTTTTCTTTATTTGTTTTCTTTTTTAAATTTTTTTTTTCTGAACTTCTTTTTATCCCCTTTCTCCCCCCCATGATTTGGGGTCTCTTCTGATTTGGTTAAAGCGCATTTTCCTGGAGTCTTAGTCACCCTTTTAGTATTTGATTTGTTCCTTCATATACCCTTATCTGGAAAAAATGACAAGGCAGAAAAACTCAACACACACACACAAAAAGAACAAGAGGTAGTACCGAAGGCTAGGGAACTAATCAATACAGACATTGGTAATATGTTAGATCTAGAGTTCAGAATGACAATTCTCAAGGTCCTAGCCAGGCTCGAAAAAGGCATGGAAGATATTAGAGAAACCCTCTCTGGAGATATAAAAGCCCTTTCTGGAGAAATAAAAGAACTAAAATCTAACCAAGTTGAAATTTAAAAA